>CAJHQP010001230.1:0-124558 GCA_905132765.1 Moricandia arvensis
CATGAGTGTTCTTGTATGTCGTCAATGGAACCTAAACTGTGCATATTAAAGCTTGTCTTTGATACAAGGATCATTCCAAAATCCATAAACTGATGATCCCTTGCGTTCTTTCAATCATAAAGCGTTTGAACTTACTATTTGAGAACCTTTGTGAATGAATTAGGCTGCAAACTCTGTGAATCAAAGGCTCTAAATTCCGTCAAGAATTCCATCAATAGCCTGGAAGATCTTAGAGGCTACAGTCTCATCGTCTGCTATAATAGCAGTACCCATCTCTGAGGTCTCTATCATTCCACTACTAGGATTTGTTATATGGATTATACTCTTGTCTTCTGATCCACTCTCACCTATGCTGTGTTCTATCGATCCCGTTATACTCATTTTTACTAACACGTCTAGAAGTATTTCCGGAGCCACAGAGCCCCAATGCCTCAATGGCCGAGCCTTTCCTGAACTTTCTTCCTGATCCAAACCGGAAACTAATCTGTGTTTCCCATTTTCCATCACAAGGTCACCTTTCAACCTTGCAATACCAAAGTTTTCACGTTGTCTGAGTTTTTTCCAGCTCAATTTGGTAGCTAGCTCTGCCATTATCTCAGCGTCTGCATTGTCTGCAATTCTTGACACACTTACCGTCTTGTTCTCAGAGTAATTCAGGATAGATTTTGTCTTCATTGTAGAAAGATTGATCCTCTGGTTGACAACATCAGGGACCTGTTTACAAAATGCCATCAGATTGATGAATACAGACAGAGACAGTTGTAAAGATTTCATCAACAAAGCGGAGGAATAGAGTCCTTACCAAAACAATCTTTGGTTTCAAAAAGGAAACAAGTGTTGGAAGCTTCTGCAACCTGCACAAGAACTTATAGCATTTGAGCAATGTTGACAAGCAAGTTAAAAGTTATACAGAGAGGCAAATCTTACCTAATTCCAGAAAGAAATGAACATTGGAGAATCTTCATAGCGATTGGTCTGAAGGGGAGAAGACCTAAACTTGAACTAATACCCTCCTGCAACACATGTCTCATCAGATATCTCGACTAGAGATTCACATTGAGCGGGGGAATAGAGAAATAAATTAAAAACCTCAAGAACAAGCAATGATTTTGGATCTCCACGCCAACGCTGAAGAAGTTGGACAGAAGGGCCAAGCCGCAAACTCCAGTGAGGAGCAAACACGATGCATGGTTCTTGCCAACTTGTTCTGTTTGCATAACGCAGACAATACGTGTCAGCTATTTTACTTATGGATCTGAACTAAGCAATGACTAATGGTGAACAGAGATGATATTTTCAGTTACAAATTAGCATGACATGTGTTTGCAAACATTGCATTTAGGCCAAAATACATAGTAATTATAGAGATAAAATATTAAAAACCAATACTAGGAAACAACAGGTTCTTACATTAAGTTGGGTGAGTGAATTGCAGGAAACAAATGGATCTTCTTGTCTTTAATGAATTTAAGATGACCAAATGATGGTTCTCCTGAAATTAACTGAACATAATATAAAATCTACTATTTGATTCATCTTGCAAATAAAAAATTAACAGAGATTAACAAGTCAGATAAGTATACCTTCTCTTGTCGTTGCTCACAAAGCCACTCTGGTATGGTGTTTGTGTATGCCAATAGCTCTTCTGCCACAGAAGATATTACAAAGATTGGAACCTAAGCACAACCATACTAGAGTAATTTAGTCTTATTGAGCTAAGAACACCTTTTAAAATGTGGTTTATATCCTCAATAAATTAAAAGTGTAAAACAAAACGAAAAGGAAATCAAACCTTTCGAGAAGAGGACTCAATAGAATTTGACATTAGCTCAAGGAGCTCCAAAACTATCCCCACTCGAGTAATAGTTATTAAGGTTGAGCCACCAGCATCCGCAGAATCTGCAACACATGAGCAAACAAAAGCTAGTTTCTCTAGCTCTTCTAAGCTTTCTTCATTTCTAGTAATGAAGCAGCCAAGCTCTCGCCGTTCTGGTCCCTGCTAAAACAATATCATTGACTATTAAGACCCAAACAAACAACATTCTATCATAAATGTAGAAAAGGAGTCTTAACTGAGTCTACCTGATTGTTGATATATAATCACTATCCATAGTTGATGCGGTTTGGAGGCATGAGAAATCAGAGTAAATCATCACATCCGTTCCTTTGAGACCATGGAAGTCGAAACTTTTTGCATGATGTGAAACGAAGATAGAGTCTGAACACATAACTTAGACTTCCATTAGGTCCGTTGATCAACCAGTTGCAAGCTCCTATATCTAGACCTGAACTTAGGGCCTTAATGACCAAGGTCCCATTATAACAAACTTCTTCTGCAAACTTTACAGCTTGAACCTTCCTCATGCAACTCTTTATGTCATCTAAACTGAAGAAAATAATGAATTAACGAAGCAATCAACATTAATATCAATTCAGGAACTTGATTATGGTGCAGCATACAACTTGACAAGCCAATAATAATTACCTGTACAGACGCATCCAACTGCCTAGATCATCACCACTCTCGCCGAAGACAAGATTCTTAAGCAGGGCTGGTACTTGTTCACCATCTAAATTCTTTGTCCACCAAGGAAAACTGGAGTCCTCAGGTCCATGGAAGCGTCTGAACTCCATGTGCATAGAGACAAGATCTTCCATCATAAGCTGTCCAATCTTAGCTGTTGCTTCAGTCATATATATCTACATATTAGAAGTAAGAGCTCAACACAAGACACACCCAAAGAAAACAAGTTGATTCATGAAAACGGTTACCTTGGCACAAAATCTTGGGTTTTGAGTAAGGAATGGCAATCCGAGCAATCCCATCGGGTTAGAGATCAAAACTATATCAATTAAAGAAACCTCCCACAAATGCAAGGCCTTGACAGTTTTGTACCACGGTTCTGCGCACACCAAATCATCACAAGTCATCTGTCTCTCCAGTCTTTGCTTCTTTTGAATTGGATTGTCACCATCAGATTGATATGCACAAGCTTCAAACCCCACATCACATGGAACAGGAGAGAAGATTGTGATTGCCAAAAGGTCCAAAGGACAGTCAATCAAAACCCTGAAACCACTTAGGTTCAGCATATGACAAGGCGGGTAGTGAAAGCCATCTCCTTTGCTCAGACAAGTCTGCAAAACACATTCATATTTACCCAACAATTCAGACAAAAAGGTATAGACTTTACAAGAGAAACTCACCAATTCCATGGAGATAAAACACCAATCCAAAGCTAATATCGTAAGCACTTATACAAATTGCCTCCAAAGGAAACAGAAGAGGTTCAAAGTCACAGGTTTTCTAGAGAGAGACTAACAGATGCGGCAGAGAGTGAAAAAGTGGCGGCGGTTCAGTTTAGTGGAAGCCGGAGATGGAGGTTGAAGCGGCGGTTTATTTTGAATAGGTTCGGTTTGGTTATATAAACTAAATTCGGTTTGAATTCTCTGGTTCGGTTTGGTTGCTTTGATTTAGCGACGGTGTTCCTCAACAGTCAACAGCTTGCTCCTCCGATGGATTCAGCTGGAGAGGTCGTCAACGATGGCAAAAATCACTCTCGAGGGTTTCACTGTAGCTGCTACAGCTTTCGCCAATAAATGGAAAAGACATAACCTTTCGTTCCCTCCCTGGTCATGGGTGGTTCCTCTCACTCTGCTTAAGGTTATCGGCGATCAACACTATTCTCCATGTTCCAAAAGATTGCATTTTTACCTTAGATTCCGTTGTGATAACAGAAGGAGGAAGGTTACTTATCTCTGGAGAAGATCATCATTCTCAGTTCACTTGAGGTTAAAGTCACAACCTTTAACAATGTTTTCATCTTCTTCCTTCTTTTATGTTTCTCTTTGTGTGTAGGAAAGTGCTGAAGAGGAATGTGTAGATGTAACAGCTGATTGGTCGGAAAAGGAAGAGTCAATTGATCACACAATCTTGGTACATAAAGCCATTCATCTTTGTATGTGAAGAGTAGAATCTCTGAGATTGGTTCTTTTGCTTGTTGCTAGGTACAAAACGTTGCAGAGGAAGCACACTACTATGATTACCATATCGTTTACAGTGCATCATACAGGGTTCCTATGCTATATTTTCGTGGATATTCTAGTGGTATGTCACACAATCACCCCTGGATTGCTATTTTAAAAGATAATCATATCTGTTTGTCACTTTGATTAGATGGAAAGCCTCTTTCTTTGGATGTGATCAAAAGAGATCTGCCCTCGATCTCTGGTAGTCTTCTGCTGGAATCTAAGTGGACATTTATAACACAGGAGGTATCCTCCCACAATGTCTGAGCTGAATATATGGTTTGTGGTTGCCTTGTATTCAATCTCTATGCAACAATGAATTGCAGGAGCATCCGTATTTGAACAGGCCATGGTTCAAGCTACATCCCTGTGGGACTGAAGAATGGATCAAGCTACTTTCCGAAAGCAGTCAGATGCCGATTGAGTTGTACTTGGTTTCATGGTTCTCTGTTGTGGGGCAGGTGGTTGGTCTTAGGACCCCTTTTGAGATGCTGGTTTAGAGATGTTCTGTAATCCAACTATAGTATGATGACTCAATGGTTCTAAACCCTCAAGAACAGAGGCGGTTATTATGGTATACATTTGTGAATTGGTCTTTTCACAGATGCTTCAATGAATAGAATACTCACTCAAAACAAATACATACTGATACACTTGCATTACATGAATCGTTCTTTGTAGAAGCTGATGCAAGGGTGATTGGTTTGAGGTGCTAGCAAATGATAAATGAATAAAATTAAAATGTAGAAGATGCGATGCGTCTACTGATTTTAAATAAAATCTCATTAGGTTAGCTTTCAAGTTCAAATGACTCTGACGTTAATCATCAATTTTGTTTCCTTAATCTCCTAACTTTGAAGTTCACTATTCTAATAATATGAAAAGTGTACTGTCATAAAACATAATTTTGTTGTTTATAGTTTTAAATCTTAAGTGGTATTTAATATCTATGAGGATATAATATTAAATATTTTTTCTAAATTCACCAAAAACACTAAAATCATTATTATCAAAGTTCAGTTAAATCAAAAGGTATTTAATTAACATTTTGACCAGGAAAAAAAGTTAATTGAAAACATTTAAAACAATTTCAAACAAACAAACAAAAAAAGTTAAAATTGTAAATTCTGTTCAACAACTACATTTCAGTTGACTCCAACGTGGACAAAAAAAAAACAAAAGACATTTAAAGAAAAAAAAAGAGGAGTCTGAAAAAGCTCTCTTTTAAGACAATCCAATCTTCTTTCCGACCAAAAGCAAAAGCAAAAGCATCCGCAGAACTTAGGTTCTTCAATGGCAGAGTAAAGCTAAACCCTTTTATCTCTCTGTTTCTCCGTAATCAATCTGCCTTTGTTTAACATTCTTCTTTCCCCCGAGCAGATCTGAACCCAAAATCGAGTACACGACCAACGTCGAGACCACCGTCAGCATGACGTCACCGGCAACTTCCTCCGACGCCACCACAAGCGTCCACGTAAGCGCACTCGACGGACTAGTCAACGTGAACTCACTCTTCACCATCGCAGTCTTCGTAGGTCTATCCATAGCCACACCAGGACAGCACAGCCTCGAGCTCCGATCCAGCTGCGACGCAAGCGCTGACGTGGCCAAGAAGCTGCTGGTCTTCGAAGTCGTCTCCTTTAGCTTCTTCCTCTTCTCCTCTCTCGTGGCTCAGGGTCTCAAACTCGCCCTGAACCTTCTCAACAGCAAAGACGTGGACGAGATTTTCAGAGCTCATATCAATATTAGGGTTCTGAGATGGGGGATGATGGCGTCTGCTGTTGGATCTGTGATGGGTTGTTTGTTCTTGATGATGTCTATGGTTAATGTGATTCAGATCCGTCTCGGGTTGCTTTCTTGTGGTAGTGAGTCGTCGGTTCAGGCGGTTGCGACGCTTGTGACGTTGGTTTCTTCTGCTCTCTTGGTTTATATCTCTACTGCTATTTATGCTTTCTGGCATTGAAACGAAGTTTAACTCTTTTTGGTTCTCTGGTTTGAACAGTTTCTCTATCTTTCTTTAAAGATGGCAAGATCAAGAGAACTTGATGTTAAGCTTGTATGAACACAAACGAATATGTGTGCGTTTGTTGTTTTTATTCAGCTGAGGGGTTTGGTGAAAGTGTTGGACTCTATTTCTCTTACACTTTGGATGACATTGTTGATGTTAATAGAGAGATGATTAGAATGTTCTTCCATCACCTTTAGGACCATATCAAACTGTTGTTGCAATGCAGCACAACACCTTCTCTCTCGGTTCAGCTCTGTGCTAAGCTCCCGAATCTTTGCATCTTTCTCCACGTAAAAAGTTCCCTTCCACTGCCACACAACACAAGAGAGGATCTCAATTCAATACAAATACAACATGGCTTAAACTGGTACATAAGAACAGATACCCTAAATATATGCATCCTAATTAAGTAGGAAGAGAGTAGCAACTTCATCAACTTTTATTCAAACTCTCAACTTCACACCAGGGTAGCAGATAAAAGAGGACAAAAGGGAGCTAAAACTCTCAGATCATCGGATTCAGTTGAAGCAGTTACTTGGATAGGGATATAATTGGAGAGGACAGAGGAAGTGAAACTGAAGTTAGTTTAGTGAGTGGGAAAGAAAAGGAAGTGTTGAGGAAGAAGACAGACAATAGACACACAAACTCGAACATCTCTCTGTTTCTTGTACGGTTGATGATGACTTAACTTGACTGGTTTTTGGGTGAACTTCATCCGTTGGTCTACAACAACTTAGAACGGCATGCAGTTTATAAGTTTTCTTGTTTTGACTTCAGATTACAAGTTTAAAACATCATGTAGTTCATAGCTTATTCTTCTTTTTTCCCACTTTTCAGATTACAAAATAAAACATCATGTAGTTTATATCGTACTGACTTTATATTTTGCACGATTTATATCGTACTGACTAAATGTTGAAGTTAAGTTGTATACGTGGCATGATCTTATGAAGCGTAAATGTAGTAATTAATAAGTGACGTGCATCACAATTCACAGCCATATATTACAAAATAATAAAAGAATCCTCAAAATCAAAAAAAAAAAAAATGTATTATGTATATATGGTAATTTTGATCCAAAAAAAAAATGTATATACGTAATAACATGGCAGGGAGACTATCTAAACCCACCTTTATTAATTGTTACCCTTTTTGGTTCTTCAGTAACAAACTCAGAAGCTAACTGACAATTCTTAATCAGTAACCTTCCCTGTTTGATTTGGTAAAACGAGCTTGGGAAGTAGTAGTTTCAATCACTTTGTAGCATGAAATGGTCTTAAATCGTTGATAACACTTGCACCTGTAAACTAATATTAGTACCAAAGCCAGTTAATTGGTGTGTAAAAAACCTGTTGATTGCAAAGGAGGAACATAACACGAACCAAATATTGTGACGATACTATATCGATTCCATCTTGCAAGTTTTTGTTATAAAAGATTGTTTTTTGAATTGCACGTGATATATACTTTACTAGTTTTTGACAACAAAGAAACACATACGCGCGCCAACCAATTAAATTCCTTCTTCTTCTTTTATTGTTAAGTGAAAAAAAATTGAAATTATACGATCAATAAGTATTAAGTAACCTAGTATTTTGTCTCTAGTGAGTTCATTTTGTTCGTGTGTTATAATTACCGAGTGATAATTTAATAGGCAGAAGAAAAAGAACATGTAAAAGGCAGAAACCGATTAATTACTATATCTATTCCATCTTGCAAGTTTTCTTTATAGAGGATTGATTTTTGAATTAGCACTTGATATCTTCCTATATATTAATTTAAAAGTTACTACACATGCTATTCATAAATGAGTTGTTACATTAATTATTATAATTTGATTGGTCTATGAATTTTTAATTTTTATTTATTTAATTCAATTCTGAAAAGGAAAAATATCTATAAACCAACTTATAACAACTACAAAAAATACAAAAAATGTTATTATTAAAAATATATTCCTAAATTTATAATAAATTTATTGTCAAATATATCCAATTATAAAAAATTAACTTGAAACATCAGATTTAAAAAAAAGCATTCGAATATTTTACCTCTTTGAATATTCAAATTTAGAGTCATATTATTTCGTTTTAAACACATATTTATCTTACATAATTTTTAAATGACTAATATTATTGTTAACAAATACATTCAAATTTTTATAATTGAAACATTTTATATCAGTTTACGTAACAAAATAAAAACAAACTCATAAACTTTCTATTTAAAATCAAAATATTACCAAAAAATTAAAATATATATTTAGTGGAATCTTTTTATGACTTAAAATTAACACAAATTTCCATATAAAATGAAGCTTCTTATTATCAGATGAAATATGATTACTATTACTATCAATGTGTATTAGTGTATAAACTATTAGGAGTTGAATCTTACATAAAAAATATTACTAAATTTTGCATTTAAATTAAGTAAAATTTTTAATTATACCACAAGTTTGATATCATTTTTCAAATTTATCATTAATGAATGATTATTTTCAAAAGTACCATAAATTTATGATGAAAATAGAGTAAAATGTTTTTTTTTTAAATATTTATAAAACATTTAGAAACTCAAATCTACCCCTTTAACACTAAACCCTAAACAATAATCACTAAAGTGTAAACCTAAATATTAATATATTTTATTTTTGAAAAGTAATATTTAACTTATGGTATTCTTAGTAATTTGTTTTTAAAATAATGGAAATCAAACATATATTTATCTAAAATGCTTATAAATTTAGATTTTACAAACCATATCAACTATATATACCCATATATATATATGGTTCATATATATATCTGTATAAAATATAAATTTGATCACAATGTAAAAATTAATTATGGTTGTCGATAGAAAATTAATAAAATACTAAAAATTTATACTTATACTTTTAAATCACAAGTATAAAATATTAAAAATCTCTTTATTTTAAAAAATACCTGAAATAAAAATTCACATTCAATTTTTAAAATATAAATTATAGCATGTCAGTAGCATAAAAATTATATTATATTAACATTTTAAAATTAATTTACTGAGAAACACCTAATATACTTTACAAAGAAACACACACGCCAACCAATTAAATTCGTTCTTTTTCTTTTATGGTTAGGTGAATAAAAATTGAAATGATGCGATCAATAAGTATTAAGTATTTTGTCTGTAGTGAGTTCATTTTGTTAGTGTGTTATAATTACCGAGTGATAATTTACTAGAATTTCGAACATGTAAAAGGACTGAAGGTTTAATTGCCAAAAACGATGTGTGGGAAAGATATATGATGATGTAGGGTCCACTCAGTGTAACAAATATGGGTGCAGGTTTGATCGTACGTACTATTCGTTAGATGTCGCATTTTGCCCCTACTATATTTACTAAATACCAGCTTTACCCCTAAATACCCGAGTAACGAATCTGGGTGTTCACTAACTGTAGGATTTTTAATTAGTCGATACTACCCCTACTATTTACCCTCAACACCAAATTTGCCCCTGTATCCTTGCTCTCAAAGACACTACAAATTTTCATTTTCATTTTGATTTTTGTCTCACTCTTTTTCTCTCTCCTTTCTCTGACAAAGTTCACCAGGTTGTTAGTTTTTCGTTTCGTTCCTCTGCAAAAAATGGTGAGAGGAAGACGACGACGCGTTTATACGAGAAAAAAAAAGCGTTTATGCTCTGTCCAAGTTATTTTCTTAGCTTTTTGCTCTGTTCCTGTTCTGGTAATCTCATTCAGTATCCTATTTTATCTTCCTTAGGTCTCCCTGAAGTTGAAGGAAGGTGAGGACACCGGACAGTGCTTGCTCCCTCGGGTAAGCACATCATCGAGCTTTCCCTCTCTGTTTTCTTTTCTTAAAATCGATTTTCTCGTTCATTCCTGGTGTTGAGGTCACAGAACAGGACTAGCTCCTTTCTGGTGAGTAAAACGACATCAATTTTTGTTGTTCGTGTTGTTTATTAGGATCGATCGAAGATCCGTCTCTTGATTCTGCGTTGCGATACTATCTTTTTGTTG
Source organism: Moricandia arvensis (assembly GCA_905132765.1). Taxonomy (NCBI): domain Eukaryota; kingdom Viridiplantae; phylum Streptophyta; class Magnoliopsida; order Brassicales; family Brassicaceae; genus Moricandia; species Moricandia arvensis. Next base: position 10,061 of record CAJHQP010001230.1, read on the forward strand.
CTTAATCTGAAAATCGTCGTGTTTCTGATTTTTTTTTGGTTTTCCTTTTGTTCAAATAGACTAGGAATTTTCTCGCTACTGCTATGTTCTTCAACAGAGGCGTCTTCTATCTCAACGATGACTGTAAGACGCTCATCTGAAATTTCCTAGAGATGAAGCTCAATTTCTATTAATATGCAGAATAATAACTGCCGCATGCATGATTTTGAACAGATATGAAGCTAATGCCTATGGATGCTGAATCTCACCGACTGATTGAGAAAGGTTTTCGATTTTGAGATTCCTGTTAACTCTATCCTCACTTATCTTTGATGTTCTTTAATTACCTCATGATGGAATTATAGATGTCTGCCATGGGCTGCTGAGGAAATACTTCATATTCTGCACATGTGAAACAGTAGATGAGGAATACACATGTAAGCTGTGGGTAGATGATTGATATATGTCACCTCTTTGGTTATACAACCATTATTATATTGATGACACGACTATGTTACTGCAGATTCTTCCAGAGATTCATATTCTAACAGCCAAGATGTCATGTTGAACATCAGTCTTACTGGAAACAAGAGACATGGAGGGACTTTCGAATCCACCGCAGATATTACCTTAAATCAACTGAGGTATACTATTGAGATATTGATTTCCTACTTTGAGCTTTTCGTGTGTCTTGCTTTACAAGTTTTCATGATTGTACTGAAATTAGAAGTTCAACTTTCAAAAGGGTTCCCACGCTTGCTGAGTTCATGAGCACCCTTGACACAATGCCAGATGAGGTAATGAATCCTCTCAGGATGGAAGTTGGGAATGTTAACAGCAAACGTCTCGTGTTAACATTAAAGGTAATGTGGTTTTACAAAATGCAACTAGCTGGGGTTATATCTTGTCTTTTATGTCAATGGAATGTGGATGTAGTTAACATTACTAGCTAGAGGGAATGTTAACTACTTCCTACGTGCATCACACTCCACTGTGCTCTAAATGGTAATGGTCATTGTTGTTTCCAGATCAGTCACTCACAAGGAAACTATCTGGAGCTCACGGATGTTTTTTCAAACTTTCCAGATCTCTCATTGGTAATGATTTCTTCCTCTTCATTTCCACCTTAGAAAATGTAACTGCGCTCTTTCCATATATTCTTTCCTGTCGTTTCTAAAACCTAAGACATAGTTTGTCTATTGTTTCAGGCTATATCTGAAGGTAAATCAAGACTTAAGTCACTACCAAAGAGAATCCCTGAAACATAATATAAAAATGAAATCTGCAGTTTGTTTAATTAATGGACACTGTTAACTTCAGAGTCTATCTTCTTCGACTAACTGATCGTATGCTGACTTTCTTTCAGATATCATGGATCAGCTCGAGACAGAAGGTGTTATTTCAGAAATGGGGAAAGACACATATGTTAAAAACAGAGATGAGGTATATAATCCATCCTATCCTACTGCTTTGATCTCATGCTCTTTGCTTATTATTTGTTTTTACCATAAACCAAAACCCATAATACTCCATGTCTTAAAGATGTCACGTCATTGTGGACCATTTGTGCAGGGAAAGAATGTTCTTGAGCCTTGTGAGAGTGAAAATGAGTACATGCAAGATGATGGGAAGCGTACAAGAGCCATGACTCGGTGCAAATTTTTTGCAGAAGGATATTGTCCTTTTGGGACTGATTGTTGGTTTTCTCACCATGTCGGTGGTGATGGAAACAGTTTCTCTCTCTTCTCTCATGAAGCTGGTGGCTCACATAGCAAGGTTTGTTTTTCATCTTATAACATCCTACGTGCATCATACTCTGTTGTGCCTAAAATGTCATAATCTTCATTGTTGTTTCCATAATACTCCATGTCTTAAAGATGTCACGTCATTGTGGACCATCTGTGCAGGGAAAGAATGTTCTTGAGCCTTGTGAGAGTGAAAATGATTACATGCAAGATGATGGGAAGCGTACAAGAGCCATGACTCGGTGCAAATTTTTTGCAGAAGGATATTGTCCTTTTGGGACTGGATGTTGGTTTTCTCACCATGTCGGTGGTGATGGAAACAGTTTCTCTATCTTCTCTCATGAAGCTGGTGGCTCACATAGCCAGGTTTGTTTTTCATCTTATAACATCCTACGTGCATCATACTCTGCTGTGCCTAAAATGTCAAAATCTTCATTGTTGTTTCCATAATACTCCATGTCTTAAAGATGTCACGTTATTGTGGACCATTTGTGCAGGGAAAGAATGTTCTTGAGCCTTGTGAGAGTGAAAATGATTACATGCAAGATGATGGGAAGCGTACAAGAGCCATGACTCAGTGCAAATTTTTTGCAGAAGGATATTGTCCTTTTGGGACTGATTGTTGGTTTTCTCACCATGTCGGTGGTGATGGAAACAGTTCCTCTATCTTCTCTCATGAGGCTGGTGGTTCACATAGCCAGGTTTTCAGTAGGGAGTTTCTGCTAGATCGTTGTTGTGGGGATACTTCGGTCTCGAAAGTGTTTAGAAAGTCGGATTTGAGTTTAGCCGGGGTCAAACCTAGTAACAAGAAGACAGTTGAGACTGTAAGAAACAGCGTTCGTGCCTATCCAAATCAGACGTTGACTCCCTCTGCTCTGAAGAAAATTTTTGGCCCAAAGCTGCATGGCATGTGCTGCGCAAAAGAAGAGCATCTTGATATTTCCTGTTGGTTCGAAACATTCCAGGAGGAAGAAGCTGGTAGTCCCATTTACGAAAACCAATTTTTGTGTTGGAGATCTCCCAAAAGGGTAAGTTTGTTAATTGTTAATTATTCCTATTTTTATCCCTTTCCTTAATTCTTTTAACTTTGATTTCAGTCTCCCAACTGGAGAGCTGGAGTTAGCAGAGTGAATAGAAAATGGGTTACACTTTCAGAGGAAGATAAGAAGAAAGTTGGACCTATCCATTCGAAAGAAGAAGCTAATATGGTAGGAGATGTCCGAGATCAAGGGGAGCATGGTAAGTCAAACTTTCTTCTTTTCTTTTTTCGAAATTTGTTCAATTCACATTCTGAATATCATTATTAAATTTTTTATTTTTGTGTTTGCACTTTGCAGAACTATGTTGGGCTTATGTTTCAGTCAACCTCGTCAGCTCGCTGAGAGTTATAAAAGGTTTGGATAAAGACTTTGTGAACTTAAGTGTTAAGGAGTTATGCTTTTTTGCATCTCCTCATGACCGCTTACGTCAAGCTTCAGAGGCAAAATGTCAAACTTCAGAGAAAATGCACATGTGTCATACTCTGGAATTGGCATCTGGGCTAGAATATATAAAAAATAATGGAGTGACAGTGCAAGAAGGGGCTGGCGAAGATATTTTTAACTGCGTAACAGACAAACCCGATGAAAGAAACGGGAAGAAGAAGATTAGCATAGCAGATTATGTCTATCTTGGTAATGATCTATATGCAGCTTTGAAGAGGCTTGAGACGCAGCCTATAGGAGCAACTGTTGTTGTATTTTCAGAGTATTGGGAAATTGGAGAGGGGGTAAATAAGTTTCGATATTATTTTATAGTTTAATAGATTTTCTTCTAGGTTTTAAAGTGTATATTTTATGGCAGGAAATCTACCGTGGACCCACGAGCAACAAGTCTCAGTATAATGGTTTTCACGGGGTGACCATTGTGGATGCGTTTTTAATGAACGGAGAGCTTGTATTTTGGTGCAAATCTAGCCATGGAACAGTGTACCACGACAAAGGCTACATCCTAGTGTCTGGTGAGATGATGGTTATGGGTCATCACTTTGCTACTGAGAGTGGCGATTCAACATTTGGCGTTAACCGAGGTGAAACAGGTAACACAGATTTTGATCTTAGTAAACCAAAGCCCCTCATCCATGACTTTGCATATCCATTGCTTGAATCGAAAAACAAAAGAAAGAGATAAAACTTATGGTGTGTACGTTATGTTTTGTACGCTTGTGACGCTGGTTTCCTCTGCTCTCTTGGTTTACATCTCTACTGCGTTTTACGCTTTCTGGCACTGAAACGAAGTTTAACTCTTTTTGGTTCTCTGGTTTGAACAGTTTCTCTATCTTTCTTTGTTTCTTTAAAGATGGCAAGATCAAGAGAACTTGATGTTAAGCTTTTATGAACACAAACGAATATGTGTGCGTTTGTTTCTATTCAGCTTAGGGGTTTGGTGAAAGTGTTGGACTCTATTTCTCTTACACTTTGGATAACATTATTGATATTAATGGAGAGATGATTGGAATGTTCTTCCATCACCTTTAGGACCATATCAAACTGTTGTTGCAAGGCAGCACAACACCTTCTCTCTCGGTTCAGCTCTGTGCTAAGCACCCGAATCTTTGCATCTTTCTCGTCCTGAAACAGAACAAGCTTTATGAACGTACCGGTGTTTGAGAGATCTGTGAACTCCGGCGACCATTATTAGTAAGAGGAGACAAAGGGAGGATGATTATGTTCTTTCTTCACCGCAATCAAAGCCTTACACCCTTCTCTTGTTATAGCTCGAGGCTTCTTGCTCTCGCTTCTCCTAGGTCTTGATCTACGGAACCCTTCTTTATTACACACGAGCCTGCGCCACACCACTGTCCCGTCACGCATTGACCTCCTGAAAGCATCCACTCTCATAACGAAACCAGTGCCGGTGGTCATAGAAAGACTTTGCAGCTTCTTCTGATTCAAACTCCATAACAATGAAAGGCTCCACCACTGAAGAAGCTTCTTCTGTGACTGTATTCTCCATCATATTCTCCACGTAAAAAGTTCCCTTCCACTGCCACACAACAAAAGAGAGGATCTCAATTCAATACAAATACAACATGGCTTAAACTGGTACATAAGAACAGATACCCTAAATATATGCACCCTAATTAAGTAGGAAGAGAGTAGCAACTTCATCAACTTTTAATCAAACTCCCAACTTCACACCAGGGTGAGCAGATAAAACTCTCAGATCATGGGATTCAGTTGAAGCAGTTACTTGGGTAGGGATATAATTGGAGAGGACAGAGGAAGTGAAACTGAAGTTAGTTTAGTGAGTGGAAAAGAAAGGGAAGTGTTGAGGAAGAAGACAGACAATAGACACACAAACTCCAACATCTCTCTGTTTCTTACCTAATTCCGGAAAGAAATGAGCCATTGGAGAATCTTCATATATAGAGATTGGTCTGAAGGGGACAAGTCCTAAACCTCACTTATCCCGTCCTACAATACATATTTTCTCATTAGATATCTTGACCAGAGATTCAGATTGGATGGAGGAAGAGAGAGATAGATTTAAAAAACCTCAAGAACAACCAACGATCTTGGATCTCCATGCCAACGCTGAAGAAGTTGGACAGAAGGGCCAAGCCGCAAACTCCAGTGAGGAGCAAACACGATGCATGGTTCTTGCCAACTTGTTCTGTTTGCATAACGTATATAATTAGTTATAATTACTTTGAATCTCAACTAGGCAATGACTACTTATTAAAAACCAAAACTAGGAAGCAACAAGTTCTTACATTAAGTTGGGTGAGTGAATATGGCAGGAAAAAAATTAACAGAGATTAACAAGTCAGATAAGTACACCTTCTCCTGTCACAGCCACTCTGGTATGGTGTTGGCGTATGCCAATAGCTCTTCTGCCACAGAAGATATTACAAAAATATTGGAACCTAAGCACAACCATATTAGAGTAATTTAGTCTTACTGAGAGCTAAGACGAATGTCAAATAAGAACACCACCATTTTCAATCCTCAAGAAATCAAACCTTCAGAGAAGAGGACTCGAGAGAATTTGACAATAGCTCTAAGAACTGCAGAACTATCCCCACTCGAGTTATCGTTATTAAGGTTGAGCCACCAGCATCCGCAGATTCTTCAGCACATGAGCAAACTACAGCTACTTTCTCTAGCTCTTCTAAGCTTTCTTCATTGTCTACCAAGGTTAGCAGTCAAAAAAATAAAAAATCAAAAACATATCATTGACTATAAGACCCAAACAAACAATAAATGTAGAAAGAGAATCTTATATGAGTGTACCTGATTGTTGATATATAGTCACTCTCCGTGTGTGAACCAGGGGGAAACCATCACATCTGTTCCTTTGAGACCATGGAAGTCGAAACTTTTCGCATGATGTGAAACAAAGATAGACTCTGACACAAGAAAACATCTTAGAAGATAAGAACTCAGCACAAGGCAAACCCCAAAGCAAAACAAGTTCATTCATGGAAACGTTTACCTTGGCACAGAAGCTTGGGTTTAGAGTAAGAAAGGGCAATCCCATAGGGTTGGAGATGACAATAAAAGAAACCTCCTATTATAAATGCAAGGCCTTCACACCAGAAGTCATCTGTCTCTCCAGTTTCTGCTTCTTCTGAATTGGATTCTGAGCATCCTCTTCAGATGGACATGCACAAGCTTCAATACCCACATCAGATGGAACAGGAGAGAAGATTGTGATTGCTAAAAGGTCCAAAGGGGGCAGTCAATCAAAACCCTGAAACCGCATGTGGCAAGGCGGGCGGGCAGTGAAAGCCATCTCCTTTGCTCAGACAAGTCTGCAAGCTTTCATATTTACCCAACAATTCATATATGATAATATTTTTAAATATTTTTATTAAATTAATAATATACTTTTTAATATTATATAAACTTGTAATTTTTAATGATATTTTTATTATATCATCCAAATTAAAAAAATAATAGAAAAAATTATTAATATGACAGTATTTAGTTTCTTTTTTATTAGTAACATATTATAAGTTTATTTTTTTTATTTTTTATTAAAATTTAATTTATGATATATAAATTTAAGAAATAATATTAGGATGTCATTATATTTTTTGATTAATTTAGTTTTAGAATATATATGTATAATATTTAAACTTAAAATATTTATATAAAATAAAAATAATATATTATATAAGTATGTGTAAGCTTAATGATTATTAGTCTATTTAAATATATATTTATATGTCCAAAACCAAAAGATTCAATTGTCATTAATAAATTTGTAAAAATAAGATTAATTTATGAGAACATAAAGCAAAGATGATATGAAAAAGGGTAAATTTCTTAAATAGCCCATTTTGAATTTTTTGTCACAAAAATAGACTTTCAAAGAAAAAATGACCAAAATAGATTCTTTTTATTTTGAAAATTCCAATATTTTTTAAATTTTTAAATTTTTAAAGCTCAACTCCAAAACCCCCACCCTATAACTCTAAACCCTAAATTTAGACTAGTTAACCCAATGATATAAATATATATTTACTTCTTTTAATAAAGTTTATTTTGGTCATTTTTCTCTTTAAATGCTATTTTTGGGACAAAATTTTTTTTTGGTTTATTTTGGCTTTATCTCTATGAAAAATATAAGCATTTTGTAAATGTAACTGTTAATAATTGAATAATAAATATCTGTGTGCCAATCAAGCTTTTAAATAAATTACTTTTTTCAAATATAAATCAGTATTCACCCAATATCGGAAGGAATATACCATAATGGGCTACAAGTATTAAGGCCATGATTAATGCAGGTTTCTTAGGTTGGGTTTCTTAGGGAAAGTTAAGAAACTGTTTCTTAATTTTTAACTGGAAAAGTTAAGAACTGGCTCTTAAAACTATTAAATAAGAAACAGTTTCTTAACTTTCCTTAAGAAAACTAAGAAACAGTTTTTTAACTTTCCCTAAGAAACTCAGTCTAAGAAACCCGCATTAATCATGCCCTAATAAACCCATAGAATGAAATAAGAGAGATTTGGACCAAGAAATTATAGGAAGTGAAATAAGGGCCCAGTTGAGGCGGCCCATAAATAAATTAGGGCTGAGTATTAAAGAGCAGGAGGCAAGGGAATGAATTTGGCGGGGCAGAGAATGGGTGGACGGAGGAGAAAGAAGGAGAAGAAGAAGGAGGAGCTGTTGGTTGTTGATAGTGAGTATCGTGTGCGGAGACGTTCATATGGGCTATGGGAGAAGAAGATAAAGTCTATTCGTAAGTATGAGGAGGAGATCTATTTACAAAAAAAAAAGTCTGAGGAAGAGATTATCAAAAAAAGGCAAGAGGCTCTTGATAAGGAGAGGGCTGAGCTTTGGCGTAAAGTGTGGGAAACAGATGTAAGTATATATATATATATATATTTATTTTTGTTTTCGATTTGATTTGATTTGATTTGATTTAATTTGATGATCTGCGTAGGGGTTCGATATGTGTGGACTGAGGGATCATCGTTATTGGGGAATGCGTGGCTTCAAAGGAGGGAAAGATTGTTCCATTCTAGTGCAGCTTTATGCAAAGGTCGGCCTTCACCGTTACAATATTTTAGAGGTAACAAAAATATATATATATTTTAGAGGTCAATCTCTTTTTTATTATTATTTATCTCTCACAATACATACAGGGGACCAATCTGCAGCTTCACGAAGTAGAGAAATACAATAGAATGGGTATGGTGACGACTGCCCGTTATTATATAACATTGCTTGCAGAGGATCCAGCTACACAGTCCCTTGTTACTTTCCAGACTCGTCTTTACGAAAGAAGCTGCAACACTCTGAATCACACTTGCACTATCGCCAGACTTAAAGGTCTTGAATTGTTTTCTATATGTATACTTGTTATTGACTGTTTTTTAAAGCTTTCTCTTCTCTAGGGACTAAGCCTACGGGAAATACAGATCAGTTCTACGATACTAGGGACTTGCCTGAGTGGCCTTCATTTGGTGTTGATGATCGATTTTTATACGAGGTAACATTTACAGAATTATTATTCATGGTAAGACGATAGCTTTCATTTCATTAAACGTGTGCAGGGCCGTCTCTGAGGTCCTAAGCAATTTAGGAAGAGTTTTATAATTTTTTTTTATATAAATTTAGGGGCCTTTTTCTATGTAAATTTTTTTTAAAAAATTGGAGACCTAGACTAATGGTTCATTTGGATGTGCTCAGACTGACCTTGACCATGTGCTTTGCGCAGGTGCTTGAATCTGAGTGGGAAGAAAACGATTGGATTGCTCTATACTTGCAAGTTGCAGTGGTTACCACGTATAGGCGAAATCACAATGTTTGTTTTTTTATATGAATAGTGTGTGTGTGTGTGTTCTTTCTCCCTCTCTCTCTATATATAATATAAATCGGTTTGGGTTTGTTGCAGCCGAACCTGTCCGGTTTGAAGATTTTGAACGTGGTGGTAGAAACTGAGGAATGTCTGGCCAAAGAGAATGTACTCAAGTGTTTTCCAACTCTCGTAGTCTTCATAAGTTATCATCAGGACTTGGGAGGTGATGATGGGCTATGCAAACGCATAGCCGTCGTTCGAAGAACTGTGGATTTCATATCTAAACGCTTTTGTCTCGTTGGCAAGACTCGACCGCTTCCCTAACAAAATTACTTATATACTACTCTTCTGTTATGTTTTTTTTTTTGTTTTCATCTAATCTATTAAATTAGATTCTATTTTTATCTACTACTAACAATTTATACTAAAACCACTTAAAAAATTAGATAATATGACATATTTTATTATTTATATTAATAATAAATCAACTCTAAATTTAAATTTAAATTTTTAATTATAATAAAATCTATTGAGAAAGAATCTATCAAAATCTTACTTAAAAATTTAAATATTTTTTTTAGAAAATAACATATTAATACATTTTGTAATTAGTAATATAATATTATTATAAATTAATTTTAACTAAGATTTTATTATAAGACAAGAAAATAAAAATTATATATTGTTTTTATAAATTCTATAAATATATTCTAGAGTATATAAAATAGCAGTGCTACATGAATTAAATATAATAAAATTATATTAAATAGGTAATTTAAATTTTTTAAAATTTCTAAATTTTTCATTTAAATAAATTATCACTCATCATTAAAATGATTTAAAATTCGTAAACTCTATAATATTTGTATACAAAATAAATGTATCAACATAGGTTAAACTTATATGTATATATATATACAACTTTTTATTTATTTTGAAACTCTCAACAATATATTGTTTAAAAATGTTTGTATACAAAAATATAATAGTATATAATAAACTTTAATTCATATACTATTTATGTATTAGAGAACTATAAAATTTTAGTAATTCATTCAAAATATTAAGGGAAAATTCCATAAAAATACCCCAACTAAATTTCGTTAAGCTTTTTAATACCTAAATTTTTTCGATACCCAGTTTAATACCTCAACTAATTATTTTGTTCATTTTAATATACTAACTTTTAAAACTATGCTCATTTTAATACCCAAACTTTATTTATTTTAATTAAAAATACTACAAAGTTTCAAACAATTTTTTTTAAAAATCCAAAATCTAAGAGAAAATATGTAAATTTTCTAATTTTATTTTAATATTTAGGAAAGAAGGTAAATAAATTATCAGAATTTTTTTAATTTTTATAAAATTAAACTTGAATGTCAAAAAAATGAATTTATTTTCTATTTCAGAAAACAAACTAAATTCAATATTTTAAAATTTTAAATTATATTACGAAATTTAATATTATACAAAATTTATTTACTTTTAATTTTCAAACAAGCAATAATATTAGAATTTTTGAGAGTATTTTTGTAATTTTTTGAGATTTTCTAATTTTCATTTGAAATTTATTAGTATTTTAACTAAAATAAATAAATTCTGGGTAGTAAAATGGGCATAGTTTAAAAGTTTGTATATTAAAATGAGCAAAATAATTAGTTGAGGTATTAAACTGTGTAGCGAAAAAATTGGGGTATTAAAAAGCTTAATGAAATTTAGTTGGGGTATTTTTATGAAATGACAAATACAATTTTAATTTTAAATTTATTTGTATTTTAATTATAACAAAATCTATTGAGATTTTTTTTCAAAATAGTACCAAAAATTTTAATATTTTATTTATAAAATAATAGATTAGATGTAGTCAGAAAAATTCAAAATTCATTTAATGTTCTAATTCAAAAATATTTGTGTAATTTTGCAAAGTTTTTTTGATAAAATATAAATTTTTGAAAATAAATATTTAAACTCAAAATCATAATATTGAAAATTTTACAAAAGATAAAATCGTAGATAATAAAAATAACTTTTTAAAATGCACCACTAAAAAACTATTTATATATCTTGTAAGAATTAAAGTAATCTAATTAAAAAAATAAAGCTTAATATCATAACATCCAAAAAATATCATATATTAATAAAATTTACTAAAATAATATGATAGATACTACTATTTATAAAAGTTACTTCAAAAAAATAAGGCTATGTTATTTAAATAAAACAATTTTCTATTTATAAATCCCGTAAAATACTAAAATGATATATGTTAAAGTATATTTTATTATACACAACATTTAAATAGAAATGATCTTAAATATATTTTTTCTCTAATATAAATAAATAAAATTTAAAATATATTATATGCAAAATGTATAAACTAAAGAAAAAAACATATTATGAAAATGTTCTCTATTTGATTATTTCATATGATTATTTTATTGTACCTAACTCGAAAATATATTAGTAAGTAATAAAAATTAATAACAAAGTAATTTTTTTAAACAAATCAGAATATATTAATAATATTAAATAATAAATATAAACAATAATATTATAGATTTACATAATATATAACACTAAATAAAATTATATATTTGTAATAATATCTAATACATTTATAAAATAGAAAAATATCCGCACGGACGTGCGGATTAAAATCTAGTAACCTCTTATTTGTGGGATTCTGCCCGATTGCTTATTTGACTGAAAATTAATCTTCGTTTTAGATTAATAGAACTGTTGCTTCTTTTTATTAACATTTCATATTCTTTTCTATACAACAGCGGCGGTTTTATTTCTAATAGCTTTGGTTCGGTTATATAAACTAAATTCGGTTTGTACTCTGATTCGGTTCGGTTTGGTTGCTTTGATTTAGCGACTGTGTTCCTCAACAGCATGCTCCTCCGATGGATTCAGCTGGAGAGGTCGTCAACGATGGCAAAATCACTCTCGGGGGTTTCACTGTAGCTGCTACAGCTTTCGCCGATAAATGGAAAAGACATAACCTTTCGTTCCCTCCCTGGTCATGGGTGGTTCCTCTCACTCTGCTTAAGGTTATCGGCGATCAACACTATTCTCCATGTTCCAAAAGATTGCATTTTTACCTTAGATTCCGTTGTGATAACAGAAGGAGGAAGGTTACTTATCTCTGGAGAAGATCATCATTCTCAGTTCACTTGAGGTTAAAGTCACAACCTTTAACAATGTTTTCATCTTCTTCCTTCTTTTATGTTTCTCTTTGTGTGTAGGAAAGTGCTGAAGAGGAATGTGTAGATGTAACAGCTGATTGGTCGGAAAAGGAAGAGTCAATTGATCACACAATCTTGGTACATAAAGCCATTCATCTTTGTATGTGAAGAGTAGAATCTCTGAGATTGGTTCTTTTGCTTGTTGCTAGGTACAAAACGTTGCAGAGGAAGCACACTACTATGATTACCATATCGTTTACAGTGCATCATACAGGGTTCCTATGCTATATTTTCGTGGATATTCTAGTGGTATGTCACACAATCACCCCTGGATTGCTATTTTAAAAGATAATCATATCTGTTTGTCACTTTGATTAGATGGAAAGCCTCTTTCTTTGGATGTGATCAAAAGAGATCTGCCCTCGATCTCTGGTAGTCTTCTGCTGGAATCTAAGTGGACATTTATAACACAGGAGGTATCCTCCCACAATGTCTGAGCTGAATATATGGTTTGTGGTTGCCTTGTATTCAATCTCTATGCAACAATCAAACTGCAGGAGGCATCCGTATTTGAACAGGCCATGGTTCCAGCTACATCCCTGTGGGACTGAAGAATGGATCAAGCTACTTTCCGAAAGCAGCAGCTCCGCTGGTTGTCAGATGCCGATTGAGTTGTACTTAGTTTCATGGTTCTCTGTTGTCGGGCAGGTGGTTGGTCTTAGGACCCCTTTTGAGATGCTGGTTTAGAGATGTTCTGTAATCCAACTAGTATGATGAGTCAATGGTTCTAAATCCTCAAGAACGAGGCTTGGTTTGGTCTGAAAACAACAACTCTTACACTATGTTAGTCTTCCTTGCTATTCCTATTAGGTAAAGTAAATCCATTGAGATGTTTGCTTTGATACAGAAATCAAGTAAAATTTCACTGAAGGACTCATAGTTCCAACGGTTCATGCAAACATAAGTACATAACTAATTAAGAGGCAACACAATGCATCATGAACAGATTCTAGGATCTTCCTTACATTTGAAACCTAAGCCAGAGTACTACTCTCTTCTCTAGTCACCTCCACTTCCTTGCATACTCCATCTAGAATGGACACAAAGTCTCTCACGATCACAAACACTCTCAATAGTTGAGCTTCTTCCTTTGCTGAATCTCCATGGAAAGTCTCTGTGATCTCTTTCACTGCAGAGAGCGTGGAACCATCTTCTGTTTCAATCTTTTTAGTCTCCTTTATAGCAGTTTCCAAGAACTTGGTCACCGAGTCCTTGAATTTCCACCATTCATTACGTCCATTCTCCTCATTCAGTAGTAAAACCTCATTAATTCTCTCCACTCCTTGGTAAAGCTTTGCCACGTCGCTTCTTAGAACACCATAGTCCATTTCTGCAGTTTTCTTGACATGTACAAGTACTAAACTGAGATTTCTGACAACTTGCAACACTTTGATACCTTCTGATTCTATGATGTTCTGTAAAACAGAACGCAAGAGAATGGTTCGAACATCTAACAACGCCTCAAGTTTGAAGCCATGAGCATTCACACTATTCATTCCTGTCTCTAAAACAACCTCAATAAGCTTCAATAGCATTCTGCTCTTCCTTAGCTCCTCACAAGCAGCCTGCAAAAGAATCAGATAGCTTTAGTTATGAGACATAAGCTTACAGCAACACACACATGAAATACAGCTTTGTTACATACCTGTATAACCCCAAATGATTGTTTCAAGTGTTCAATCTTGGAATCAAAAGTAGCAACATAGAGCAATGCATCAACCCTTTTGAACACAAAAGGCACATTAAGCAATTCCTTGAGAAACCTCTCTGATGGGACAAGGTTGATCACTGAGTCATCATCATCACTATAGCTCTTCAACTTCCTCTCTTCCTCTTCACTCGGTGCCACTCTTGATAAACTCTCAAGAAGCTCAACTCCAAGCGCTTCGTAGTGACCTGATTCATAATAAATACCATCTCAACTCAGATTCAACTCAATACAAATAAATAAAACCGTTGTAAAACTGATGATATACCATCTCTAAGGGCATGGCAAACCTCACATGTGGTGAGATCAAGTGTTGAAAGTAGAAAAGCAATACACTGAGACTTTCTTGGATCTAAAACTCTGCTTTCTTGATTAAGCATTGGGAGATCACAGCTAAGACTTCTCCGCTTTGGAATAGCATTCAAAGAGTTGAACTTAAGACTCTCCCATGTGTTTTTCCGACAAGAACTTGATCGGACTCTGTCCCAGGGCAGAGGTTTCATCTTAGTTGTTGCATCCCAAGATAGCTTCTTTCCAGACTTATGAACAATAAAAGACTGTGACGGTGGTACAAGAGGTGGTGGCGCCGGCACAGCAGGCGGTGGCCGTTCTGGAGGAGGAGGAGGAGAAGGCTCCGATTCAAGCTCATGATTTTCCCAAGAAGACTTCAACTTTCTAGAAGATTCAGAGATGTTGATACAGCAATCTCTAGCGGGAGAAGCAGAAAGGAACAAAGACTTGACATTTCGACTAAAGTCGTTCCACCTCGGCGGCGAGGTTTCAAGAACCTTCCGGAAGAAACGATCAGGAGTGGTGGAGACTGAAGAGTACATGGAGGAGCGAGCGTAAACGTCTGGAGTTGGAATCATACCTCCTCTCTCAGGTGAAGTAGAAGCAGAGGAGATTCGAGGGAAGCCAAGATTCTGGTTCCAGAGAGTGAACATTCTCAGAGACGGTCCATGTCTCTTGTTGTTGTCGTTCCTTACAGGAGAAATGTTAACGGACGGTGACGTTGCCGGAGAATCAGAGGATGAGGAGTAGTTGTTTATCTGTTCTCGTGATTCTTTACCGGTTATAGACGCGAGAGGAGAGTAGAAGTCATTGTCTTCTTCTTCTTCTTCAGAGCTTTGTTGCTTGAAGCTACGAGACGAGAGTGGCGGGAGAGGACAGATCTCTGGTGACTCCGGTTTGATGAAACCGGAAGTGGCGACGTTTCCGAGGTAGAGAACATCAGTGTTTGAAGTGGTTGCTGCAACGGTAAGTTTGTTTTCAGTTGTAGTGTTTCTTGGAAGGGGACATGGAGCATGTTCTGATGGGTTTATGTCTGAAGCTATGACACTCTTGGAACCGTCTTTGAAATTACGGTTCTGCCCTCGCCACCTTCCGTAGAGAAACAAGGCTAGACCGATAGCTGTTGCGAGGACGAGCACCGCGGAGATAACCGGGATAAGGAGTGTTCTTGAAGGAGTGTGAGGTTTTGGGGAGCGAGGGAGGACGAGTGCGGAGATGTTCGCCGGGAAAGTTGCATACGTGGGGGCGGAGGGAGGAGGAAGAGCCGCCGGAGGAGGCATCGGGAGAGAAGGAGTAGGAGGAGGAGGGGAGGAGGGTAAGCCGTCAGCTGGGAAGAACGGTAAGCCGCCGGGAGTTGAAGGATCGGTTACAGGAGCTTGTGAGAGGTGACGGCGACTGAAACTGGCCGTTGAGGCGCATGTTAAGTGAGAGGAAGCGCATGATAGCAGGAAGAAGATGATGAAAGCTTCCATATTTGGGTTTACTTGGAGAGAGTTTGTGTGTTGTTCTGCAAATGCGCACTATCTGAGGATGGATGATGAAGTTACTGACACTATGCTATAGTGTACTCTTTCTTCTACTACTTACTGTTTTCGAATTTAATTAAAGAATAAAAAGAGGATTTAATATAAAAAATCTATAAGGAGGGAAGAACGTATATGAAATGCAATAATGACATGAAACAGTTCTTGGGGTCCTCTGTTTTCAAAAGAATCTTTTTGACTTTCATTGTCCTCTTTACTACTATGCCTACTATTCCAAAAAAATAATGAACGCTACCTTCTCTTTCTATCATAATCAATTATTAAAGGGTCATAACACCTTTATCTACCAGGAAAACAACTAGATATCATTTCTAATTTACTTTTATTTGATGTATACTGTTATTTTCATGATATGGAATACTATGCAATCGAATTCAAAATGTAATTGTAGTATACAGCAGTATGTCAGTATCAGAAAAGAAAAAAAGTAAATTAAAGTAGAACTACATGCAGCATGCTTTGTCTTATCTATTTTTTCGGTGGGCTTTTGTAAATAATCACTTATAGTTTTCACATAGCTTGTGATCATGGGATTAATTTGATTTGAAAAGCTTTTGTCACCTAAGTTTAGCATCTAGTTTAACTAGTAAATGCTTGAGTTCAATGAATGATACATTAGAGTCTGAATGGTAACATGCGGAACAATTTTGCATATCAATTCTGTGTATGTAGAAATCTTGTTACTGTTAATAGCGGTGCGGTGCGGTCCGGTTGGTTACTATTCACACTTTTAAATCGAAGGAGGAGGACGGCTAAGAAAAATGGTGATGAGAATAGTGAAGAGTGAGTGATTATGCAACAACACGACAAGAGAAGGAGAAGACTTGGGTTGGCCATATTAGGATTGTTACAACACACCATGTGTGTTTATGTAGCGTACCTATCTCGATTATGTTTTTAAACTGCCATTTTTAGTGCCACAAAGAAAAATAAGAGAGGATTCAAGAACATATGTGAACACAAACTAGAAGATGAAGACTTACATGCGCTACTACATTGGTGGAGGAATTAATATGCAAAAGTCCAACCACTTCACAACATCCAAGGAGACAGATAAACAATAGTTTTTCTCTACCTTTTGGCCAGATCATGAGTGGTTTCAGTATTCAGAGATACAATTTTTTTAAAATTTCATGAATCACATCACTTAGACAAATAGAACCCAAGTATGAATGCAATCTTATGAATCTTCAGGTAACAGATATCTTAAATGATCATGTATATGTAGTGAATATCATCACCAAAGCAATTCATCTGATGAGCACATGTCAAACCCAAATCTCAACACTACTAATATCATCATCATCATCATCATCATCTATACATTACCAGGTGAGTTCAAGGCCTTTACCCGCTCGATCATACATGTCAATTTTTTAAACACACACAAAGACGATGAGATTCAACCAACAGAGACAATGATAATGCCCCGTGCGAGTTAAACTCCTGTCTATATGATAGTCTAAAACTGAACGGCCACGATACGTTTTAGGGAATGCAGTGCTAAAGCTACGGTACAGTGACGCAACTTCACAATAATATCAAATTTAATAAGGATACAGGGATGTAAAGAAAAAAAAATTGGCAAAAAAAAATTGGCAAAAAAAAAAAGAATTCTGATTCAGCTTCAGCTCTGTGTGTGTGGCAACTGGATCATGGATTGAGCGATCACTGTTTACTTAACGATCAGTGTCATCGATAAAGTTTCGATTTTTTTGTGCGTTTCCATATGCTTTTGAGTTCCCTTGACGTCTCTGTTTCTGCTCCATTCAATTCAATCCAGATCTTCTTTTGAGTCTCAAAGTCTCGCTTTTTACGAGTCTCTTCCCCACAAGGTTTTATGGGTTTCTCTTTGAGATTGGTTGGAATCTCAATGTGTTATGTTTTCTGATCTTGTTTGGTGTTGTCTGGTTCTATTGAAGTGAAGGTGCTCTGAAATTTGCTTCATTTGGATCAAAACAGAGGTTTATCTCACTTGAATTATCAGTTGAGTTATCCCATCTTTGTTTAGGATTCTTGACAAACAGATTTGAGTTTCATGTTCTGTATTAAAAGATCAAGACTTTGTTGTTCATTTATACAGGAACTGGAGTGAAGAGATGGAGAATGTGTCTGTGTCCACCTCCATTATTCATCTTCCTGATGATTGTCTTTCCTTTATCTTCCAACGACTTGATAATCTTGATGACCATGACTCATTCGGTTTGACTTGTCATCGCTGGCTCAACATCCAAAACATAAACCGTCGGTCTCTACAGTTCCAGTGTTCATTATCTGTTCTCAACCCTTCAAGTCTTCCTCACAGAAGTCCTGATGTGAATTCAGATCATCTCCATAGGCTTCTCACTCGGTTTCAGTGGTTGGAGCATCTTTCACTTTCTGGCTGCACGGTGCTGTCTGATTCGAGTCTGGCATCTCTCAGGTATCCCGGTGCAAGACTACATAGTCTTCATTTAGATTGTTGCTATGGGGTTAGTGATAATGGGATCTCCACAGTTGCTAGCTTTTGTCCTAATCTAAGAGTGGTTAGTCTCTACCGTTGCAGTATCAGTGACATTGGGTTAGAAACACTGGCCAGGGCTTGCTTGCATTTAAGATGTGTGAATATTTCATATTGCCCTCTTGTGTCTGACTTTGGGGTGAAAGCATTGTCACAGGCATGCTTGCAGCTTGAGTCAGTGAAGATCTCAAACTGCAAGAGCATAACCGGTGTTGGCTTTAGTGACTCTTCTCCAACTCTAGGCTATGTGGATGCTGAGTCTTGTCAGCTTGAGCCGAAAGGTATAGCAGGGATTGTTAGCGGAGGTGGGATTGAGTTTCTAAACATTTCAGGTGCGGTTTGCTACATCAGGAAAGATGGTTTGGTACCTATTGGGTCTGGCATTGCATCAAAACTTAGAATCTTGAACCTGAGGATGTGCAGAACGGTTGGCGATGAATCTATCAAGGCTATAGCAAAAGGTTGTCCGTTGCTGCAAGAATGGAACTTGGCTTTGTGTCATGAAGTCAGGGTTGAGGGATGGGAAGCTGTGGGAAAGTGGTGCCGTAACTTGCAGAAACTACATGTGAACCGTTGTAGGAACTTGTGTGATCAAGGGTTGCTTGCCATCAGAAGCGGTTGCAAGAAGCTACAGATACTCTATCTGAACGGGAATGCCAGGCTGACGCCTACAGCAATTTTGATGTTTAGATTACACAGAGGAGATGTCAAACTCAGGAGTGAAGAAGTTATGGTTATAGGACCAGATTGGAGACTGTATACACGAGGTTGAAGCATCAATTTGTACACCAACTGTATTTTGATCTGTCAAGTTCAGAACAATGTGTTGGTCTGTCCAAAGGAGAACTACAAGAAGGCTTCAATGTTGTAATAAAGAATCGGTGAACACTCTTGTTTCAAGTCTAGTAAAAGAAGAAGAGGATCGAATAATAATTATATGAATACCACCAGACATGTCTTTAAAACAATTACAACTTCACTTTCCATTTTATTGAGTTCGACATCTATATCTGCAACTTGTTTATAACACAACCAGCAAGCTCAGAAGAGAGATGAAAGAAAAGAAAAAAAAAAGAGACTCGATTTGTAAAGAAACATCTGGCTTTTGTACAACCAAATCTCCGTTGGAGGCTGCTGCATGACTTGTGTTTCCATCCATAAGCAACTGATTCTCATGGTGTATTCAAAGCAATGCTGAAGGAGTTGGGTTAATGAAAGAAGCAACTTAGTTAGTTACCCCATACATTGTCCCAACCACCGCCACCACCTGGTGCAGCGGCTTTAGGACCCTCGATGTAGTTCTGGTTTCCATGTGGCTGGTGGGGTAAAGGGAGTCCATTAGGCCCTTGTGGCGGTTGCTGCATCTTTCTAGGCTTTGTTCTCACACCAAGCATACGCAATACAAATCTTGCTAATTCTCCATATAACATACCACCACGATCAAATAGCTGAGAGGACAAATGGTTTGAATGGTTAACACTTGAACAATGAAACCATTAGAGGAACCAACAAAAGACAAGTTGGTAGAACCTGAAGAAGGGCAGACATGAACATATGAAAGGCCTGTGTGTTCTGGTCAATCAGCATCGCTACACGGCCAAAGAAATTCACAGCACCTTGCATCTGATATCAAGTAAAACATTATACAACTCTCTACACTTATCAACTTCTTTGAAGTCCTATAAACAAAATGAACATGAAGGGATGAACAATACCACACGGAGAAATGATATCCAGAAGCCTGGTGGAGAAGGAGGTTGATTAAACGGGTCATTTGGATCTTGACCACCATAAGGAGTCATTCCCATTCCCATACCCATTCCTGTCCCCTTACCCATACCATAACCACCACCAAAACTGCTATTGTACATCCCACCACCACCATACATACCTGAACTTCCATAGAGACCACCACCACCATAACCTCCTCTATTATACATGCTACTACCACCATACATTCCACCCCCATATGACGAACCATACCCACCTAACCCTGAACCATATGCACTCGAACCATAACCAGAGTTCATACCTAGGTTTGAACCATAACCTGCATTACATACAACAAAAGAAGAATCAACAGTGGTATTAGTCAAAGAGACATAACATCTAAACATACCACCATAGGTCTGCTGCTCCCAAGGTCTAGTTGGAACAGGCCTACTCAGTCCATTCATATTAGCAGCTGTGTTAGTTCTATTCACAGACGAAACTAGTTCACCGGGATTCGCAGTGCCAGAAGCCTCAACAGAATCAGCAGTGCTGGTATTAGAAGGAGGCCTGAAAGGCTTAGGACCAGAAGTGTTGTTGTTCCTTCTTGTTCCCAAGGCTTAGGAGGACTACCACCTACATCATCAGACACAACTTAAAGTCACTACATGCTGAATAATAACAACGACAGATAATCCTCCTGACAAAAAAAAAACTGAACTCCAATCATTACGAAACAGCAAAGCTCCATTAAATCATTGATTACTATGCTCTGATTAATAAAAGGCATCACTTTGCAATCCAAAAAAAACAAATTGATTCAGATCGATTGATTTACAAAAGGCAGAAGCTTTTTTCGAATTAACTAACCTGATGGGTGAGATGACGCCATAACCGACACGATTAGAGAGCTCTTGGGAGTCTCCGACGCCTACCTTCAAGCGCGGAGAGAGAGAAGGACGGAGAAAGAAGAAGACAAAGGAGGAGGGGCCTACGAGAAAAAGAGAAGAAAACAAAACGGATAACTTTCTTCTTTTAGGTTATTATATTTAGACCCCTAAAGTTCCAAACTTTGCTAAAAGACCTCGGAATTACTAAAATCAACGTAATCGACACCTCAAAAATAGAAAAAGGATAAATATAAAAACTTTAGAAACAAAGAGAAAAAAGATTCCATATTTTCGAGGGAAGCTCAGCTCTGTTCCTATCCCGGCGCTGTCACAATCTGAAATCCAGGAATTATCCGACTCTCCGGTGACGAAAGGAAGCGACTTTATATCGTAACAGATTGGGTTATCGATGGCGGCGAGCGCGAATCCGCCGGGGAACAATCAGGAAGGTTCGTCGGCGGCTCAAAAGGTATCGTCTTCATCGGCGACGAATGGTGTTGCTGTGAATTCGGTGGATAATGGTGGTACGGGCGGGTCGGTGGAGAATTCACAGACGATAAGCGCGTTGAGGCATAATCCAGGGATCTCTACAGATTGGACTCATGAGGAGCAATCTCTATTGGAAGATTTGCTCGCAAAGTACTCTTCTTTCTCTATATATGATGTGAAAGTTTGATGCTTTATTTTGTTAACGGTTGAGAATGGTTTTGTACAGGTATGCTTCAGAGCCTACGATTGTTCGGTATGCGAAGATTGCTATGAAGATGAAGGATAAGACTGTTAGAGATGTTGCCCTTCGTTGTAGATGGATGACTGTAAGATTCTTGTTCTTTGGCTTTGTTCTTTAGTGAGAGTTTACTGATTGTTCTTCTTTACCTCCTTGTCATTGCTGATGAGTTGCAGAAGAAGGAGAACGGCAAGCGTAGGAAAGAAGACCATTCCTCAAGGAAGAGCAAAGATAAGAAAGTATGTGGAGTTTGATTCCTTTGTGCACTTTTGGTTATACTAGTGAAGCTACAAATCGAAGAAAGATAGTTGATGCACATACCATTACATTAGCTTTTGATTTGGTTCATTTAAAGTGTAACTAGCTTAAACTCTTCACATGTCTGTTTGGCAGGAAAAGACTACGGATACTTCAGCCAAGTCCTCATCTCACTTGAATGTGCATCCGAATGGTCCTTCATATGCTCCTCCTATGATGCCTTTAGATACTGATGATGGCATTTCATATAGAGGTTTGGTTTTGTTCATAAGTCTAGTTATATTTTCATTTTCTTTTCAGGCTAGATCATCTAGATTTGGTTAGAAGAAACTTAAGTGTCTTGTCTCCTTTGCAGCTATTGGTGGTGTGAGTGGAGATCTTCTTGAACAAAATGCTCAGATGTTCAACCAAGTTTCATCAAATTTATCAGCTTTTCAGGTGAATGAAACTTCCATTCTCAACTTTGTTTCTTTGAAATGTATTGTTGGGTTTTGAGCATCGATATATACTTGGACTGTATCCGTTTAAGTTGGCACTTGTTGTATCCAAATTGTGTAATTCTCAAAGATTCTTTCTTCCTCTTTGCAGATACATGATAACGTCAATATCTTGTGCAAAGCTAGGGACAATATCCTCGCTATATTGAACGAGTAATACATCTACACATATTTCTACAGATCATTTCTACGTCAGTAGCTCACTTTGGAGCTATTGTAATGTATTAATATTAACTCAAGTATTTGCTTGATTTGCTGATTGAACTATGGTGTTGCAGCTTGAATGACATGCCAGAAGTTATGAAGCAGATGCCAGCTCTTCCTGTGAAGCTGAACGAAGAGTTGGCCAATTCCATCCTCCCTCGCCCTCCCCTCCCCCACCCCATCAAAGGAAGTCGTGATAGAGCCCATCTATGGTTTGGTTCTGTCCAAAAGCTCTCTATAGTCCGGGAATCAATGAAGAAAAGAATAAATGACGGGATGTAAAGAGTTCCACTCGTAATGATGATAGGATGCAGGTTTTCTCCAGACTCATAGAGTTACTAAGTCTCTTTTGCAGTTTCAGTCAGTCTCTGGATGTTTTAGCAAAATGGTTCGTTGATACATGGGTGAGTAGTAGAGTTGTATTGTCGTTTAGGATGTGAATAGATTTTGAACTGGTATGGTAAAAGTCTTTTGTATAAAATTGGTTTCAAGCTTCAAGGTCTGAAATTGCAATTGTCATATACAACCCCACTCTAAGAAGGAAATGTACTCATTATTTCTTTGTAATAAATAAGAAAGCCGAATGATTTTGTAACACAAATTCAAGTAGGTCTTGATACAAATGGCAAGTCTTTTTGAAACTTGGTTTGAAGATTTTCCAAGCATCTTTGAAGTTCCAAATCAAGATCGCAACTCTCTCATAGAGCAAGCAAAGTTATTGATTGATTTGGGCTTGGAAGCTTCCCTGAGTCTTTAACTTTCAACCTACAAGAAAGAGCAAAGTGAGCAAGAGAAACCATACTTGTGAATGCTGACTATTATGATCATCTGCAGAACATTACAATATCAGCTACTAATAATATAACCACATGTACAACAACAAGCAACAAAAACTGAGCCACTGGTGGCAAATAGAAGCTCTGATACCACAAGTCTTAACTCGCAAACAATCTTCCAACCAAACGCTACAGAATCCACAATCTAAACAATGTGAGCTGATACACCCTTGTAAAAACTGATCTCTCACTAAACTGATATCTAACCAACTTACAACAGCGCATTGGATTATCGAACATTCGAATTATTCTGGTTATTCTGTGAGCATGAGACTTGCACTCAGATGGACAAGAGATCTCTATGTAGATGAAACTTAAGACTCATACAGTTTTCTGTTTCAAAACAAACAAAAAAAAAAAAACTCAAGTAAATGGAAAACGTTTTGTGGTTTTCAGGCAGTGGAGAAATCTCAATGATTGAAACTATTCTTCTTTCTAAATCAGAGAAAGTATATAACTTTGGAGAAACTAAATGAACAATGAAGAGTGAGCCCACATACCCAATAGCTTTCTATCAAATTCTAAACACAACGAACAGCTCTATTGATTCACCAGATTACGATATCATTTCACTAACGATCAATGGAGATAGAGGTGTAGAGAGAGAGAGAGAGAGAGAGAGAGATTACCTGAGCTGGACTCGGGTTCTCGTGACCGGCAGACTCCAGACCTGAAACCCTAGATTCCAGAGCTCCGAATTTCTCTTTCATCTGCAGTATTGAGAACGTTAGGTTTACGAAATCGAGAGCTTGGGAAAATGATGATGATCTTCAAAGATGCAAAAGAAAAAAATTACATCAGAAGAGATAGCGAAACGTTCGGCATAGAGATCCCGCCACACGAGATGAGCTACCGAAGCTCCGGTGACGGAGAATCCAAGCGTAAACCAGAGAAGCCGAGTTCTCAACATCTTCTTCTTCTTCCTTCTCCTTCGATTGTCTCCGTATTTCCCCGTCTGCATAAACCGGCGACTGATACCGAGTCGCAACTATTGGGCTTTTATTTTTATAAATGGGCCGTTCTTGTAGCCCATAAGGCCTAAACAAACAAAAAGCTCTCATGTTGTGGTATACCACTCAGAGTCTGAAATTATGTAATAGATAGACCAAACCAAACCTGTGTTTGGTGAAACCCAGTCTGAACTTATATAATTTGGGTCTTTTGTGTTTATCATGTTCTGTAATTTAATTAATTCAGTCACTACATCTTCTTTTATGTTGCTAAATAATAGAATCATGAATTTTATAGATTTTATTAATGAAAAATAACAAATACTAGAGAGTAAAAATAACAAGAAGAAGACCTCATCAAGTAATTAGTCAAATAGTTGTTCAAAATACATCACGCTGTCCTATCCAAGACAAACAATGTAGCAGGAAGATGAAAATAGATATTTAAACCAGAATTCACTTGTTCTTGAACTTTCTAACTTCTAATCCAATGGCAGCCACAGCCAAGACAGCAACCACAAAACCATAACCTCCGTTCCATGCAGAGCCAGCATCAGCCAAATCAATACCATAGAAGATGTTGGAGATAGCAAGTATTATCATAACTCTTCCTATGTTGTGATGATACCAGTTCCAGTATTTTCTGTATTTCGAGTCTTTGTCTGGTCGAGCCAGCAACGCTAGGACCTGTATGTAATAAACATATATTAATTTGATCATTATGTTCTTTCTTGGTATATTGAATTTTGAGTGTGGAAAGAAGATGAACCTGGAGAATGCCCATGACAAAGACTGTTATCCCAATGCCTTTGTGCGTGGAAACATTGTTGGCATCGGTCCGGTTTTCAAGAACCAAACCGCATATGATACCAATTAAACCGAAGAGAAAACCAGTGGTTTGGAGAGCAATATGGGCATAGAACCAAGTGGGCTGCCATTCCTTCATGTGTCGAGCCACTAAGGCACCGATGATGATTAATATTCCCCAGCCGAACATGTTCATTAGCCCATGTGTCTTCCTTAGCTGAGAATGTGGTGACTCCTTAACCACACTCTGCGAACCTTTTTATTTATCAATGTAACTAAAAATCATTAGTCTGTGAAGAAACCAGAAAAATTAACATGCAAAATAATGGATTTTACACCTACCATTTGCTGCACCATAGTTTTTGTTTCACAAATGATATTATTCACTATATACTGAATGATGTTCTATAATTTAACAATGTTTTTGTATAATGTATACGTAAAGCTTCTTTTAGATCATGGTAACGTGACTTTCACTGCATTCCACTATCATCAATAAACTCTTTTCAGATAAAACTTGCATATCCTTTTTGTCTTCATTATCTGACAAAACAGACTTACTACCTTAAATACTACTCCAACTTACAACGACAATTAATATCATTGTTTGTTGGCCGAAAGATTACAATATTATATTGGAACTTTGTGTGATTAGAAAGTTAGTAAAATATCTTAATCAGCAGTAACAATATATTTTGGAAAGTAGTGCTTGGACAAAGCCGAGTGTATTGAAAAATAGAGAGTTGGTATGATGTGAAAAGGACTCCAACATAATTATCTCAGAAGATTACTAATCTTGTAAATGTGTTTTTTTTTTTATAATAATTATTTAAACAAGTGATTAACCAGTCAAATAATGGATTAATTCAAATATTGACTTTAATTATTTAAACAAGCTTACCTGTATTATAATTGATAGTCGTGGTGGTCATGTCGCGGTGCTCCCTCAAAGTAAAACCCGGCGAAGCCGGAAAGAATCCGGCAGGTCCCATGGCGTAAAGAATGCTCTGCCGCGGCACCTCCGCGGTCAACTCAAAGCTCATGTAGAGCCGCGACGACACTGACTCGATCTTCAACGAGCCGTTGACGATATTCAAATCGCCTTGGTCAGGCATCACCTCTCCCGGAGATTTCCCTCCGAGAAAATACGGTTTCGCCTGTCCGCGGCCGTCGGTTGGTAACCAACCGACGACCGCGCTGGCTCCGGTCATCTGACCGTTGGTTGAGAATCCGATCCCTATGTAGGCGCTGGAATCAGGAGCTGATAAGATGAAGCTCCATGTGTTGTCCACCGTTTTAGCGTACTGCAGCGAGAATTTCGAAATTTGATTTGAATTTTTTTTTTTTTTTTTTGAGAATTTAAAAAGAATGGGGGATGGAGCTTACTCGGAGGATGTAATTTCGAGCAGACCAAGCTTCGACGCATTGAAGGAGGGTGGAGTCGACGGTTAGGTCGTTGAGAGGTAGAGTTGAACTGCAGGTTTCCGTAGCTTGTTGGGTGGAGAGAGGTAGAAGATGAAGAGAGATTAAAGCGGAGAGGATGAAGGAGACGGAGGAATAAAGCCTCATCGTTCGTTGTTTTCTCTCTCTTTTTTCGGATCTGAAAGATGAAAGAGAGAGGAAAGTAATGCAAGAGCATGATGATGACGACGACGAACCATTATATATATATATATATATTTTAAGTTTATGAGGTAGTGTCTGAAGAAACAATTGAGCATTCAACAAATTAATAAATAATTACGCCGTTTGAATTCAATTTTTAAAATATTATTGGTAGAACAATAAAGAAGAACTTCTTTCTTACATTAGAAAACTCATGTCGTGGGAACCTAGTGTCGTTAGAAAATGATTGAGATATACTCGTTACCTTAAAGAACACGTTACAATCTTTGTAACTTGCTACGAACCCTAACTTTTTTCACTTTCAAGTTTCCAATCGTTACCTAAGTCACATATGTAATTTATTTAAATTTCGGATTTTACCATCTTATACTTCGATTCAATTGACAAAAACTATTTGGATACTAACAACTTTTACTGCTTATAAAAGTTCTACCTAAGTCCATCCAATTTAAATGCAATAAGGATCGCTCAATATCAGAATCTCGAAAGATAAGAGTAAGGAGAGATGCATTTGCAAACCAATTATGCAAAATGTTAACGTCATTGTTAGACAAAGCCTTCTGGTTTGGGTTTTTACACTTCAGGGACCAGAGGAAACAGACTCGAGCCAGAAACAAATCATTTTTATCCTACAGGGAAAAGGAAAACGTCATTGACACATTATCCACTGTGCCATCTCAACAAGCACCAAACACCATATCACTAAGTCTAAAGACCATTCAGTTGCTAGAACTTGAAGTTCTTGGAGTCAGTAATCCTCTGCGCACTTCAGCTCTGTAATCCGCTGGCAATTTCTTTGGAGGTAAAGTATTGTTTGCTGAAGCCAGGATCTGTGATTGTTTCGTTCAAGAATATATGAGAAAATTGTGTCATGCATGTACACAAAGAGATCCAAAAGCATACGAAAGAGATCAAAGTGTTGGTTGTACCTGGTGAGGTAGTTTACCCCAAACACTCCCTCCATAGTACATGATTGGTCGTTCTGTGGAATAGAAGAAAAAAAAAGGTTAAACTTGAAAACCAGTTCTAATGTAATGACTGTGATGCACAGATCAAGGTGGACACTTTTTGATTTACTCCCAGCAACTCAAGCTGAAGAATCTAAAAGACCATGACGTTTAACGCAAAGGAGCACTTTGAATGCTCTTAAACTAACCAGATAAATCCACGGTTGGGTCGTTGTATTGATGCATTGCAGTTGCCCAGCCTGTTTAAGAGCACATAAATAAGACAGACACATCAATTGAGTGCACAAGCAGTGACTTCAAAACACTTTATCTCATAAAGTTCAAAGATTTTAACCAAGGAGCTTGACCAATAAACTAGAACTGACTCATATCTGTTTAGCATAACAACACTTGACAGAAAAAAAAAACGATCACACACTGAAATGGAACAAAGATGATACCACATATATACTTAAATAGATTCATACGTTGGCTTAAAAGCTGATAAGCTTCACTCGTGGCGCAGTCCTTTAGAGGAACTATCTTCTGGGAAGCTTTCTCCATCTGAGAACCATCCTTGTTCTGCTGGCTACCTGCTCGATGTGGCATATATTCCTCTTAAAAACTTTAGCAAAGAACAAGATCATAACAAGTAAAACCTGAGCTTGAACGATGTTCATTTCCCAATAATCGATAATAAAGAGTGTGAGAGAGCAAGATCTGAATTACTTTCCTAAAATGGTTCCTGAGGTTACAAACTATCCACAATCGCATGGTTAACAGATTCGCTTGCAATCAAACAAAATCAGATTACTTATAATTCTGATCTACGCTGTAACTACACAGAACTAGATGCTCTACAAATCACGAACTCATTTAATTCGTTTCTAGCAAGGAAGATGCAGATGAGAGAGAGAGAGAGAGAGAGAGAGAGCTAATATACCTCCTGTCTTCTTGTTACTCCCAGAGAGCTTCCTGCGAGACGGAGAAGAAAGATCAGAAGGAAAGATCGGAGACGAAGAGAGTAAAAGATCACTCAAATTAGCAAGAATCGAGAGGAAGGATAAGAGAGAAAGAAGCGAAGTTACCTTAGACCAGGGGGAGTGTATTTGTTCGTGTTGGAGCTCGGATCCGCCATCGACGGAGTTAGGGTTTGCGGAGATTCGCCGGAGAGCAGCCCTCTCTACCGTGGAGATCTGTCAGTCAGTCAACTCTCGATTTAAGAATTGTATCTATCGTTTAACGCGCAGCGCGTGTTCATCAAGCGATCGCGCGCTTATTTTTTTTAAAGAATTTTTGTAATATTAAGCGCATTTTTGTCATAATAATTCCCGGTTTTGTTATAATTTTGAATTGGTTCTGTTTAAATCTTGTAGGTGAATCACGGTTAGCTTCGTCATACCCAATTTTATAAGTTAAGTTCTGAAGTAATGGGCCTTTTTTAACGGCCCAACGATGTTTTAGTGTTATATTATGGTTTAGCTGAATGATCCAAGATCGAAGCCGGATTCCCGGTTTGGCCCCGCTTGCTAAGAAGGGTTTTGTAGGGTTTCGCAGCGTCTGCAGCTCCGTCGCCAATCTCTTCTTCTTCTTCACACCCCAAAGATGAAGCTCGTCAGGTACTATTTCGATTCTCGTTAGGTATGGATTCGATTCCCATTCTTGAGCTCCTTAGCTGATTTGTGTTCTGTTATGTTTCGATTCGATCTGGCTGTAGGTTTTTGATGAAGTTGAACAATGAAACTGTGTCGATCGAGCTGAAGAACGGGACTGTGGTCCACGGAACCATCACTGGTAAGCTCTATTTTAGCTCACTAGTATCGATCCGTTCAGTTTGAACCATTGGCTTAATCGCAATCTTAGTAGATTGAGAGAACATACAGATTAGATTCGCTCGTTATAAGTTTATTCATTGATGTTAAGCTGAATGATTTGGGCAGGTGTTGATGTGAGCATGAATACTCACTTGAAGACAGTTAAGATGACTCTGAAGGGGAAGAACCCAGTGACACTGGACCATCTAAGCTTGAGGGGTAACAACATCCGCTACTACATTCTTCCTGATAGCTTGAACCTGGAAACTTTACTTGTGGAAGACACTCCTCGACTTAAACCTAAGAAGCCTGTTGCTGGTAATGCTCCTTTCATTTTCGATGTTAATTGTGTAGCCATAAGACTGTTTTTATCAATCCGTTTATTCTTTCTTTCGTTCGTTTTTAGGGAAGCCTGTTGGACGCGGCCGTGGACGTGGTCGTGGGCGTGGTGGTGCTGGTCGTGGCAGAGGTCGTTAAACGCAGCAGTGCACTGGAAAAAGTTGAAGGTGAGTGAGTTGAATTTGTAGGAAGTGGAACCCTTTGGTGTCTAGGAAAATGTACTGAACTATGTATTTAGCAACTCTGGTAAGATTGATGCTCGTAAGGAAGTTACTATGTTATGCGACTTCATGGATAAGAAGATTTAGCTTTTTCATTTCATAAGAGCATGTACAAGTATAGAATCTGCGTGGTTTGGAGTTCAAGGGTTTTTATTCACGTGTCAAATCTGAATATCAAAATGCATTAACATGTTGAAATGAAAAAACATAGTATAGAAAGGCTGTCATCTTCTTCCCTTAGTCTTCTCACATGAACCTCCAATTGGTTCCGTGGTTGTAGAAAGGTTCCCCATAGGGATCACACGGGTGGGGGAAGATAGATGGCACACCATATCCGTAAGGCCATGGTGTATAACCTGGATTACAACAACATGGCTCTGGCTTTTTCTCCTCTTCTTTTTTCTCATCTGTTTTTTTCTCGTCGTCTTTCTTCTCATCAGGTTTCTTTTCATCTGTTTTCTTGTCATCCTTTTTGTCGTCCTCTTTCTTTGGTGGTTCAACTTTGTTTACGCTTACAAGCTCAGCGAAGGCGACCTTCTTCCTCAGTGTGTTGGTTAGACAGATCATATTGACTTCAACACCGGTCACCTCAATCTGGTTCCTGTGATCTCCCTTTATCTCCACAGCTGACACGCCTACAAAACCATATGCATCAACTCTTTAGATTCATCATTAATTACGAGAATTAGGCTTCCCTATGGTGTTTTGTATCGTTGTTACCTTTAAACTTAGACGCAGTTTTCATTGCTTTTGCTCGGGTTTTATCATCAGTCATAGTAACTCTTATCAAGATCTTTTGCTGCAAACAATTAGAAAAACCTCTTAAATTCACAAGAAAAGTTTATTCCCACACACACACAGAGTGTACACATGGATACATACATTCATGTTTTGTCTTCTTGTTTGGTAGATGATTAGAGATTGTCTGCTTTGAAAATTCGCTCTGAATGTTTGATGATATATTTTTTTTTGTATTTGTGATTCGTCTTTAGATCACAAATCTGAGTAACTATAAATAAGGGATCGATTGTATATTAGTTTATGAGTCACTGTCATGCAGGAATTACTCGGAAAGTTTTAATTTCGTTTTCATATCGTTCCTTAATGTTTTATTTCCTTCTACTTCCGATTCGTACAAATTCGTTAATTTTTTAAAAGACTTGAAAATTCGTTATTTAATTAGGTCAAAAAATTATATCAAATAATGAGCCATAAGTAATATTTTTAATATACCGTCGTCTGATATTTATATAACGTAACCAAGGCTCAAGAATGATATGATACTAAGTCAATATTTGCATTATGATGATGAACACGTTTTTTGTTTTTAACTAATCATCCTGTTGTTGTGCATACGTAACAATGGATGGAACAATTGTGGCAAAGTCTTGGTCTCCTCTAGAGTGCAGGTTCCCCTCTATCTTCCTACTTGAATGAAAAAATAAGATTAGTCTGACTGCTAATCTGTCATCCATTTGTTAATCAAATACTATATGCTTGACTTGCAATATCTATGATTGTTCAAGGTCTTGCGAAACAAGTAGCTTTTAAACTAATACCATTACTATTCAACAGTTTGAAATTGTCACAAATGACTAACTTTGACCTATCAATAAATATATTTCCTGTATCAAATTCGAATGTTAAAGAGAGTAAGATAAATCATTAATGGTATTTCTTAAAACATTGTGAATGTTTAAAGAGAATTAGATAACTCATTATGAAGAATTGTTTATTTGTAAATCTCCAAAATTGTTTAGCTAATGCATTGCCATTAACCAATTTGTAATTGGCATAATATGAAGATGTAATTAACATGATTACCAGAAAAATGTACTTGATCATGAATAAAATATTAATACTCCGACAAGACATTTGTTCCTGTAATAAATTTTTCGACTTTCGAAATAGGCGGGAAAGAAAAACCCGCCACGTTTTTGGATTAAATCCACTAGTTTGACAAATTAACCCTAAAACTTTTAATTGTGGCGGAGCAAAGACTATTTTCAGTTTCCCAATACCTAGGCCAATCCGCGTTAAACAGTATCTACTAGGGTTTTGCATTTTCTTAATCTTCCTTATATTATACATTCCTTTTTCTCTGATTGGGGGCTTGAGGAGTGGGTTTACAATTTATTTTAATCTTCCGATATGAGTTCTACAGAGGAAGAAGCTCTTAGGGTTACAGAACGAGAACAGAACACACGAGCTGTTCCAGGTAGAGTGCCGAGAGCTTGTACGTTGTCGGTGGATTACACCGAGCCACTGATTAGCGACGACGATGACGAGCCAAAGGCAAAGCGTGGCAGGCCTCGTAAAAAACCTGAAGAAGATCAGAAGAGTAATGATAGTAAACCAAAAGCTAAACCGGGCAGACCTCGGAAAAATCATGAAGAAGACGAGAGTGATAAACCAAAGGCTAAACCGGACAGGCCTCGGAAAGAGCCTGAAGAAGATCAGAAGACGAGTGATATACTAAAGGCTAAACCGGGTAGGTCTAGGAAAACCCCTGAAGACGAGAAGACGAGTGATAAACCGAAGGCTAAACCGGGAAGGCCTCGGAAGTATCCTGTCAACGAAGAAGACGAAAAGTCAACGAAGAAAGTTGACCAAGGTGTTAATGGTTTAGCTTGTTTAGAGAAGAAGGAGAATGGTGCTGAACAGGTTAAGGCTTCTGATGGAATGCCTAGGTTCGACAAGGTGTACGTGTCTCGTAAGAGGACATTAAAAGAAGTTGACGGAGAAGAGAACAAGAAGAAGGATGAACCTGTTAAGATACGTAAGAGGCCTAGGAAAGTGGTGGTGGATGGTATCAACAAAGACGAGGTTTAGTGTAAAGCTCTCACCTTTACTCACCACTCGTAGGGGGTTACACATAGTAATCTGTATATTGTTTTTGGTATGTTCAGGATAACGCTGAAGAATCCGAGTCTATGATGTGTCACCAATGTCAACGAAACGATAATGGGGAGGTTGTGCGGTGTCAGAACTGCAAGAGGAAGCGTTATTGCCACTTATGCTTAAAAAATTGGTATGGCTCTGACGTTAGCTTCTTGCTACTCACTTCCTTTAGAGCTTTGTATTGTACTGGATATAATCAACATAAAGATTTGGATTTTGAGAATGAGTTCCTGTTGATACCTCTATAATTTAGCAATATTTCTTTAGTATATAGATTAATTGGGGTTTAGTGATCCTTGCTGTGTTTGTTTCTTTGGTTCTGAAGCTTTGAAAACTTGTTCTATATTAGGTATCCTCACATTAGATATGAAGATATTGCCAAGAAATGTCCATTTTGCTGGAATACTTGCAATTGCAGAGCATGCTTGCGTCTTGATACTAAAATGGAAGTAAGTATATCTTGCTTGATTGTGAATTTTCTTATATTCTATCTAACATCCTTACTTAATCATTGCTCCAAATATCTTGAAGTTAAATTCGGACCTTGAGGTTAGCAAGGATGAAAAGATTCTATTCTCTAAATATATTCTGCCAAAGCTTCTCCCACATCTCAAGGAAATAAATGATGAACAAGTTCTTGAGAAGGAAGTTGAGGCAAATATATCAGGTACTTTCCTTGCGTTTAGAAATTCTTGATAGTAATTATTGTCTTTTGTTAGTCCCTTCATATTGTTTGCTTTCTCATGTTATTTCGTTTTAAGTATGTATATGCATTATCTTTGATGAATTGGAAAGCTACAATCTGATAGCTCATAGAATAAGAGAATACTTAATTGTTTCACAGGACTGGAGTATGGAGAAGTGAAACCTGAAGACACTGATTGTCCCCCTGACGAACGACTGTACTGGTAAATCACTTTGACACTCTTGTTTCAGTGATTATGTCAAGTTCTTATGTTATTATTCTGCTACTTATCTTGTTTCAACTCTACAGTGATAGCTGCAATACTGCTATCTTTGATCTCCATAGACACTGCTCGAGTTGTAGTTCTGATATATGCCTTGCATGTTCCATGGAGATCAGACAAGGAAAGCTTCAGGCATGTCAGGAGGATGTTTCTTGGAATTATGTTAGACGAGGTTTAGATTATCTACATGGAGGAAAAGAAAAAAATGATAATCCTACGGATGATATGCTGAATATCGAAGACTGTGTTAAGCCCCCATCTACTACGTGGAAAGCAGATGAAGCTGGAGTCATTACTTGCTATTGTGGTGAAGGGGTTTTAAAGCTGAAACGCATACTTCCTGATGGGTGGGTATCTGATTTGCTCAGAAAGGTTGAAGAAACTGTAGAAGCCAACAAGCTTTGTAATTCACCTGAAATGACCACAGAGAGATGCCCTTGTTTTAACTCTGAAGGTCATATTGACATGGAAACCAACAAAAACTTGTTAAAGGCTGCATGTAGAGAAGGATCAGAAGATAATTATCTATATTGTCCCAAGTGTTAGAGATGTTGATCTGAAGCATTTTCAGCATCATTGGGCAAAAGGAGAGCCTGTGATTGTGAGGAACGTGCTTGAGGCTACAGCTGGTTTAAGCTGGGAACCAGGTGTTATGCATCGTGCTTGCCGTCAGATAAGAAGCACCAAGCATGAAACACTTCTTGATGTTAATGCTATTGACTGTCTGGACTGCTGTGAGGTCAGTCTTCACTCTTAATTAATTATATATGTCATGTCTATGGTCCCTATATTTTCTAATCTAATAGTAACTAACATAAGTATCTAAAAACTTAGTTGCGTTAATTGCAGTATGTTTCTAAAATATGTGAAGTACGTAACTTTAATGATTCTGATACTTGCATATCAATAATTTTTTTTCTGGTCTTGTTACTCTGCTCATGACTTGTTATGGATGCAGGGATCGATTAACCTTGGGGAATTCTTTGCCGGTTACAAAAAAGGCCGTTATGATCGTGAGGGTTGGCCAAGTGTTCTGAAACTGAAAGATTGGCCTCCATCGAAGAGCTTCAATGAAAACTTGCCACGTCACTGTGAGGAGTTCTTATGCAGTTTGCCTTTGAAGCAGTACACTCACCCTCGTGATGGGCCTTTAAATCTCGCTACGAAGTTGCCTGATGAATGCTTGAAGCCAGACATGGGACCAAAGACTTACGTTGCTTATGGATTTGCGCAAGAAATGGGCCGTGGAGATTCAGTAACCAAACTCCACTGCGACATGTCTGATGCGGTTAGTACTCGTTCCATTTTTCATTTCCCGTGCATCTTTTCTTTTCTTTGTTGTATTTGGTTTCCTGATGTCTTCCCTTGTTATACCCATAATGATCTCAAAACCTATCATAATAATGAAATCAGATTCCATTTCATAATAAATTCTTACCACCAACCACTGTTTCTTACATATAGGACTAGTCTTCCCTTAGTTCATTTTTGGATAAGTTCTACTAGTATTTTTCCTTTTTGGCCTATAACTATTCCCCTTATAGCATCATTATCTCCTCTTCTAAGGCTGAGAATAGAATTAAATCCCCAAAATCTTCTTTTATGCCTGATTTGCTCCAATTGTGCTTTTCGAGATCTTTCATACTCGAGCTATGAGTACATATGTTTTGCCTCCATAGATTAAGATTACCAAAAATGACATGATTTGCTATCTAATCCCCACAAGACCAACAAAGTTTCTTGTAGAGACTCTTTGTAAATAGATTAAAAAGTTTTTCTAAAGCT
Organism: Moricandia arvensis; assembly: GCA_905132765.1. Lineage (NCBI taxonomy): Eukaryota > Viridiplantae > Streptophyta > Magnoliopsida > Brassicales > Brassicaceae > Moricandia > Moricandia arvensis. The sequence continues at coordinate 45,852 of CAJHQP010001230.1, forward strand.
GAATATCGAGCTATGACTACAAAATGTTTTGTTGCAAGTCTAGCTGAAACTAAATACCTCCATGGATTAAGATTACCTAAACTAACATGATTTTGATGCTGTCTAACCACCAAAACAGACAAACAAGTGTTTTGTAGAGTCTCTTTGCAGATAGGCTAACAAATGCTATTCCAAATTCTGCTGAAGCTGAATATCGAGATATGACTATACAAGTTTGGATGAACCAGAAAGTGTTTGTAGATGCTCTCTGCATATAGACTAACAAGGTCTACTGCAAATTCTGGTGAAAATCGAATCATTATGTCACAAGTTTTGCTGCAAGTTTGGTTGAAGCCGAATATTTCCATGGATTAAGATTACCTTATCAAACATGATTTTGATGTTGTTAATCACCAAACAGACCTACAAAGTGTTTTGTAGAAGCTCTTTGCTGATAGTCTAACAAATTTCTTTCTTTTTGTTAATTTCTTGAATATCGAACTATTACTAAGTTTTGCTAAGTTTGGCAAGCTGAATATCTCAATAGATTAAAATTAACAAAATGAACATGATTTTGCGGCGATCTAATCACCAAAACAAATATACCTACAAATTCCGCTGAAGCTAAATATTGAAATGAATACTACAAGTTCGGCTGAAGCTAAATATTGAAATGAATACTACAAGTTCGGCTGAAGCTAAATATCGAAATGAAAATTACAAGTTCGGCTGAAGCTGAATATCTTAACAGTAATATTACCAAAAGGAGCATGATTTTGCTGCGGTCTAATCACAGAAACAAATATGCCAACAAAGTTCCTGTATAGGCCCTTTGTTGGTAGACTAACAAATCATGTTTCAAATTCCGCTGAAACTGAATATCGAAAAATTGCTAAAAAAAAATTAAAGTTAGACTGATGCTGAATATCGAAAATTGTTAAAAAAATTTAAAGTTAGGCTGATGCTGAATATCTTAATAGATTAAAATTATCAAAATGAACATGATTTTGTCGCGGTCAAATCTTTAAAAAAAAACGTGCCTACAAAATGTCTTGTCTAAGCCTATTTTGTAGAAAGACTAACAAATATTGTTTCAAATTCCGCTGAAACTGAATATCGAGATGAATGCTACAAGTTTGGCTGAAACTGAATATTAAACCAAGATTACTACTATAACTAATATTGTTCAGCTAATAATCTTTTGAATTTAACCTATTGAAACTAACTCAAATTGTGCAGTAAAGAATCTAGATCAATGAATATAACTATGTAGATTTCTTGTGTATTCAATAAAATTATCTTGTTGGATTTTTTTTTGTTTGGATTGATAACCTTTTGGATACTTAAAATTCATTGAAATGAACTGTGGAGAATAGTAACTGATGCAGAACCTAGATCAATGAAATGTCACGATGAGTGTTATGCAATATCCTTGGTCCTTGTCAATAAATGTATACCCTTTATTTCGTGTTACATATACAGAAATTTAGTAATGGTTATCTTGTTTCCTTTTCAGTTTTGTCTCTCTAGTCTCTATACTAGTTTAGGTACCGACCATTGTACTATTCTAGATTGGGTTCATCAGTCAAGTAGTTGTTCCTATTTGTTGCCCCTCCAAAAATCAACTGAAAAATACATAATCTAGCTTTCTGGGATCTCTTGGTTTCGATTTATGTTGTATGAGCGGAGTTACCAAAGTTGTGTTTTATTAATCTTTTATTATATTATGCATGTGATTGGGTCGAAACATATGTCAAGCTGAGATTATACTTTTATAATAGTTTTACTCTCTTTTTCTGTATCTTAGTTGCTGTTGTGTTGGCCATTTCAGGTAAATGTGCTGACGCACATAAGTGAAGTGACCATCAAAGATGATGGAAAGAAATCCAAAATCGAAAAACTGAAGAAGAAGCATGCTGAACAAGATGTGAAGGAGCTGTTTTGCTCGGTTCCTAACTACAAGGAGAAGATGCAGATTCTTGAAAAGACTTGTGAGGAAGAAACCAAGAACCTCGAAGCAGATGATGGAGGAGCTCTCTGGGACATTTTCCGTAGAGAAGATGTTCCAAAATTAGAGAAGTACCTTCTGAGTCATCATAAAGAGTTCCGGCATTTCTTCTGCTCCCCCGTGTCTAAGGTACACTCTTCTTCTCATCCTCTAAAGTTTAAGTGTATACATTGATAGATATGTAGTGAACTATTAGAGGGGGTGTTTTACTTATCGTATATGTTCTTCTTTTAGGTGGTTCATCCAATACATGACCAGTCTTTCTATCTGACACGGTATCATAAAATGATTCTGAAAGAAGAATACGGTATGTTGTATACTTTGAATAACACAAGAACGTTATCTTTGACAGTTTTGGTAATGTTCTAATGGGATATGTATTGTGTAGGAATTGAACCATGGACGTTTGTTCAAAAGCTTGGAGATGCTGTGTTAATACCTGTAGGCTGCCCTCATCAAGTCAGGAACTTGAAGGTATTCTCGTGTTTTTGAGCAATTGTGGCTTTTGGGTTATCAAGTTGATCATTTTATTTTTTCTCTTGCAGTCTTGCACAAAGGTGGCGCTTGACTTTGTTTCGCCTGAAAATATCAGTGAATGTTTCCGCTTGACAAAGGAGTATCGTCTGCTACCACCAAACCATCATTCAAAAGAGGACAAGTTGCAGGTAACTTTCTTCTTGTTTCGTTTTGATTTCTGCTTGCTACCCATCTCTAAGTTGGTTATGATTTACCTGTGTGTTTGTTTAAAACAGATAAAGAATATGGTAGTGTTTGCAATCGATCAGGCTCTCAAAGACTTGGATCCAAATTATAAGTGAGTTTGTGATAACTCCTCTCATTTACCCTCTTTGTATAAGCTGAGGCTTTTGTTTGTGTTGGCTCAGGTCTCCTGAAGCCAAAGAGAAGGCAAGCAAGGGAGGGAAGCGTAGAAAAAAACTGACAGATTAATAATGGAGTAATGTTTTGGCTTGATCTGTGTCTTATTATGTTGTTGTATTATTGACAAAGGAGCGTGTGAGAAGAAGAACTAAGATAAATCTATTTTGGCACTGTTCTTTTGTAACCTTCTCCTCCTTTAATCAACATAACTCTAATACTCTCTGTTGTTGAACGTTTATGCTATGAATTTGTAGTAGTTACTCTTATGATATTGTTAGAAAATACAATTTAATTCTTGTTTTAGATTCATATGAACATAGTAGTAACTAAAATCCATCTATTGTCTAAAGTCTAAATCTGTGTGTTCATTAAGATTGCTCAATTCAAGCATCAGCCATGGGTAAGTGTTATGGGCCGTCAGATTAAAAAGTTAGAATTAAAAAGTTAGAAAAGCCTTATAACAATTGGGCCCATCAATGTCACTTCAAAACTGTTGCCTTCGGACTTGTCTTCAATTTTTCCTGTGTTTCCGTTTCATTTTCACATCAATGGCCGTCCACGCTTCTCGATTGCCGGCGACTCAGCTCCCCGGTGGAATCTCCGGAAACCTCTCACCATCGACTCGCAATCCAAACGCCGTCATCCGATTCGGTTGCAGATCTTCAAAGCGCAACCGTTTCATATCCTTATCGGCGTCGCTCCGGGAAGGAGATGGAGATGGTAAAGACAAATCTGCGAGAGCTGTGGAAGTGAAGAAGATCCTGGAAGACTCACCTCTGCTTCCTAGTACGAATCCTATTGTCTAATTCATTTCATTTCTAACAAACTGTTTCATAAACAGCCGTTTTGGCTCGAAACTGTTCGTTGGTAGCTAGCAGTGTATAGGCACCCGCCTAATCCAAGTTTAGGGGCTATGCAGTAGTGATGACAATACGGTGTTCATGTTATACTGTAGATTTATATAGTTCGGGCGCATAGAGTAGCTGTTAGGCCAATGTTATAGCTTATCTTCTATGTTTCTAGTATTGGTAATAAACAAGTAGCTAGACTTTTGCTTGAATTAGCATCGATTTATTGATAATTTGGATGTTGATTTATTTTTTGTTTGGTGTTGTATCTGTTTTTTTGAATATTAGAGCCGTTATCATCAAACCAGCTTGCGGAAACTGTCTCCAACGGCTCCCGTGTTCGTGTGGCCTATCAGGTAATACACAGAAACGTGTCTGCTTGAATTTTATCTGAGAATGTTTATTGGAGAAGAGTGTATTTGATAAATTGGATGATGAATGCTTAATATAGGGAGTAAGAGGTGCGTACAGTGAATCAGCAGCTGAGAAGGCTTATCCAAATTGTGAAGCTGTTCCCTGCGAAGAGTTTGACACTGCTTTTGAGGTGATAATCTTAGTTCCTGTTTTAGAGCTTGGTTTTTATGCTATTAGTGTTAAAGCATTTTCCGACCTTTGGTTTCTTATTTAGGCGGTTGAGCGGTGGCTTGTTGACCGAGCAGTTTTGCCTATTGAGAACTCTTTAGGTGGAAGCATCCATAGAAACTATGATCTTTTGCTTCGCCACAATTTGCACATCGTTGGGGAAGTCAAGTTAGCTGTTCGCCATTGCTTGTTGGCCAACCACGGTGTAAAGCTTGAAGATTTGAGAAGGGTGCTTAGCCATCCACAGGTACAACATTTGCCTTAGTAGATTTTTGATCAGTTCTTCATCAGAACTAAAGCGTTAGACTTGGCTTTGTATCAGGCTCTTGCTCAATGTGAGAACACGTTAACTAGATTGGGATTAGTCAGAGAAGCAGTGGATGACACTGCTGGTGCTGCAAAGGTAAAACACTTTATGCTCTTTTCTTAGTATAATCATATATTCATTAGCTTACAATAAGAGCTTATTAAGTTAATGAATTTAAATTCACAGCAAATTGCATTCGAAGATTTAAGTGATGCAGCTGCAGTTGCCAGCGCCAAAGCTGCAGAGATATATGGGTTGAACATAGTTGCTGAAGATATCCAGGTTTATAGAATTTTCGATTATCTTTAGTATATTTTGTTCGTCCATAATTTTACACTTGAGGAATATTTGACTGTGAAGTTCAATCGATTTAGGATGACACTGATAATGTGACAAGGTTTCTAATGCTGGCAAGGGAGCCCATTATCCCTGGAACTAACAGACTTTTTAAGGTGAGAACCCCCTATGTATCTTCTGAAATGCTAGCGCCGGTCTTATATATGGCAGTTTATTTTCCTCTGATGCCCAATTTGCTTTAATCTTCTTGTAGACAAGTATAGTTTTCTCGTTAGAGGAAGGGCCTGGAGTACTTTTCAAAGCACTTGCTGTGTTTGCCCTTAGGCAGATCAACCTCACAAAGGTTAGTTAGTAACTCATTTTTTTTTCTTTTTTAGTTTGTGCAGCCTTGTTTATAATCAGTACTTTTTCTCATCGTTAACGATCAATTGCTTGTGGTTTCGGTCAGATTGAAAGCCGCCCTTTAAGGAAAAACCCTCTGCGAGCATCTGGAGGACTAAAGTAATTTCTATTACAAACACAAATCCTTGACTCTTGTACCATTCACACAGAACCTGAAAAATGATGAACGTGTTTCTTTCTTTTGCTATGGCAGATACTTTGATTATCTTTTCTATGTGGACTTTGAAGCATCTATGGCTGACGAAGTTGCTCAAAATGCACTTAGGCATCTTGAGGTAAAGCCTCTGGGTTTACTTGGTCTGGAAAAAAAACACGGTGAAGTAGAATGTGACTAAGGCTCTTGTTTTTGGTTTTGTTTTGTTGTTGTGCTGTAGGAATTTGCTACCTTTTTACGGGTACTGGGAAGCTACCCAGTGGACACGACAATGCTCTAAACATATCCAATATGTTCTTGGTAAGTAGTTCATTGCGTTGCAGTGAAAGACATGAATCTCTGGGATTGTCAAGTTCATCTAATTATATATCAAATCTCCAAGACCTGAATTAGTTCAAAATTTTCAAAGCAGGATGATTTACACACTAATGATATGAATAGAGTATAAACCTTTAAAATCTTGGTTGCGCAGGCAGATACCGAGGTGGTGTAGTAGCCTAGCGCATAAGGTGAGGTGAGCTCCGAAGTGTCTTTGTTTCACATTACAAGAGACTCTTTTTGTCACGTGTGTTTTAAAAAATCCCGATTCTCTGTTGCATCGTCTCTCGTCTCTTTGCTGGAAAGATAAGATTTGTTTTTAGTACAAGAAAAATAGTCAGATATCAGAAAACAAGAAGGAAAAAAAACCATCGCTTGTTGTTGTGTTTTGTTGCAGTTCGTGTGCCACCATGTCTTAAAACCTGAACATTTGGAAAAGCATTTTTGGTGATTCTAGTCGAAAAGGTTTAGATTGTGGTCAACTCATGAGACGATGATCTCCTTATGTCACAACAGCTAATGATGTCGTCCTAGGAGTGGGATATTTTAATAATAAATATTAATGAATTAGAGTTATGATTGGTGGGAGAGAGCATATAATAAATAAAATTTGGTGTGAAGTTCATAAAAAGGCACTAATGATTAGTTAAGTAATAAGATTAGTAAATGTTATCTTAAGGAAAACAAGTGAAGTGTCGTCACATCTAAGTAAGGCGGTGGTATTATATTGGAGAAAGAATACGATGTTTTTGTACCAAAGTTCGGATCGTCTTATAATCTTATCCAACTCTCATTTTTTTATTTCAGCATCATATTCTGATTTTTTTTTGGTATACAATCTTTCAGTGCGTCTTATCTTCATTTCTTTTATTTTTACTTCCCCTTTTTGGCTTTCACTATCGTTGATTAGTATTTTTTTAACTTGTTTGTATGTGTGTTTCAAGCAGATTTGTTAATAATTTATCCAATTTAGGTTGGTATTGTGTTTTCAAGTAATAATTTTCAGGTTTCATCACTCTTTTTGATTAAACAGTAGCCTTAAAGCTTACCCAAGTTTTCCTCTGGTTCAACTCTTATAATATTTTTTCTAAAATTGAAAACCAAGCAAAAAAAATAAATCAAACAGGATCAACAACCATGAATTTCGGCTGTAATAAAGAATCATATCTTATTATTAAACAATTTATAGTATTACTCATTACGAATTATATTGCTTATAAAATAAATGAGTTTAGTAAATCGGTGAGCAAATAGAATAAGATGTAGGTGACGAAAGACATTGATTTATTTTGTTACATTAGAGAATAAAATCCATTACCTATAGAGTAAGATAATGAGTTAAGTAAACTGCTACATTACAATTAATATAATTTCTGGTCTAATCATCATTGTTATACAGACGTATCTAACTTGACAGATATTTTTGTTGGTTTTCCATTTCTTTCCAATCAAAAATATCTTTGCAATTTTTCTCGTCTTTCTAACCAAAAGATATTTTGTTATATACTACTACGCCCGCCAAACCAACAAAGAGAGAAAGAAAAGAAAAACAAAAACAAAGAAAGAAAGGGAAACGATTTGGTTTTTGTAAAGTCAAAGCAAAGAAGAGATTTATCATTTCATTATTGTGAGGCTAAAGGCAAAACAATTGTATTCCCTTTATTCTGAAATATCCACATTTATAATTTTCATACATATTTTAAAATATATTAAATTTTAATTATCAATGCATTAATTTTTGTATAATTATCTATTTTTAATAAATAAAAGCACATTTATTTTATTTCCAAATTTACAGTTTATCATTGCATAACACACTGGAAATATATTTTTTTAAACAATTCTTATTCGTAAATCATGCGTTTTTTAGAGGAATAATAGTATATCTGATCAGAGAGGAGATGAGTCTTCTGATTCGATTAAAAGCATCGAAAAAGCGAAATAGCACTTGACCATTATGGCACAAAAGAGCCACTTGGTACAGTCAACATCGCGATTACACTATTTTTCAGTACTCGCGATCGTATCAGAAAACATAAACACTTAGAGCAACCTTATCGGCGGATCTTAGGCCCATATCTTAGTAATTATGGGTCGAAAATTAAATCAAAAACACTTAAAAACCATAGAAACGCCGCTTAATTAAGAAGTTTTCGCAGCGGTCCTTAAGTGCCACGTGGGGGCATGCGATTGGGTGGGTTAATTATGTAGGAAAGGGGCTCGAATTCAGAATCCCTTTCTCTCTATTCTCTCTAGACGGCGAAACTTTTCGCCTTGGTTTGTCCGACGGCTTGATCTCGAAATCGAAATCTTCTTGTTGATTTCGCTCACTCCAGACCGATCTGTTGTCTCATCCAAAGTGTCTCCGACGATTCTAATCTAAACAAGGTATGTGTTCCTCTTTCGTTTTGAGATTTAGAAGATTCGGTAGCTTTTTGTTGTTTTTCGTTTTGATTATGTGATAGCCTTTTGATATTGTCCGCCGATCTACCTCCTCCGTACCTGGGTTTGGTTGGTTTTTGTTGTGATTATGTGATTGTCTTTTTTGATTGTACGCCGATCTACCTCCTCCGTATCTGGGATTTGTTGTGATTATGTAATTGTCCTGTGATTCTATGCTTGGTGTTTGAGTAAATTAAAACGAAAATTAGTGTAGATTTAGCGTTTTAAAAAACTTGTTTTGTCTTTGTTGTCTGCGAAAATATTTGGTGAATTGGCAAATGTTAGCTTGAAATATCTGGTAGATTTAGGGTTTTCAAATTAGTTTAGATTTAGGGTTAACAAGAACAACCATTTCCGCCAAAGTACAATGTAATTGACATTCAATATAGCTCCAATAGTTGTTAATGTTAGCTCGGATTACAGGTATACCAACTTGCTATTAATTAAATAAAATGTTGTGTTTGCCTTTATTTATGTTGTTTGTATGTTTTTTGTTTTAAATTTATGTCTTCAATTTTAATATTATATGTTTTATTTAAACACATCTTTTATATGCTATTATTTATTAAAATAAATAATTTTCTTACTAAGAGACAACATAAGTATCTACCAATAATATACACATTTCCTATTGTATCTTAACATTGTCTCTTACTCTTAAAATAATAATAAAAAATGCTAAGAGACCACACTTTTGTCCCAGCGATGAGGTTGCTCTTTATTTATCTCTTCCTTACTTTTCTTTTTATTACAATAATAATATCTGCGGGGTCCACAAAAAGTTTATTGCTTTCACTAATAAATACGAACGGGACCCACCCCTACCCCACACTGAAACTTTTCAGCACTTTTCAGCATTTTTTTAATAAAGGAAAAAAAAAATGAAAAAAGAGGTAGGCACTTTTGATTATGTCACAAGCCTACATGTCTCTTTGCGGACACAATACCCACCCATTCTCTATCCATTTGAGTTTTCTTCTTCTTCTTTGAGAGAGAGATAGAGAGAGAAGCAAAGAAGAGAGAAGCTGTGCTATCATCGCCTCTGTTCCTAAGGATCTGTGTGTGTTCTTTCAGTAATCTCTTGATTCAACTTTACTCAGAAGATCTCTCTTATACCGTGAGCTGTTTCTCCTCTTCTCTCTGTCTTTATTTTAGTTTTTATGAATCTTAAACCTTGTGTTCTTTATGCGTCTGTAATTATCATTGGTCCTAGCGTTTATCCACTGTTTTACTATGAAGGGTCCTAATGAATCTGTCTCTATATGTCTTGTGTTGAAACTGGATCCTCGATTTTAAGGGCTTTTTCGTGTTTGCTTTTGATTCTTGGTTTCTTCAGCTTGTTTTGATGAGGATGATGATTGTTATAGTTAACAAAGCTTGAACTTTTTTTCTAAGAACTATAGTCAAAACAAAAAACGATAGATTTACTGATCTGATGTTTAAAGCTTTGTTTTTTATTTTGATTTTTGATTAATTTCCTTTGTGGGTTTTGGTCTCTGACTGTTCATATGAAAGCTCTGACCAAAATTCACAAACTTTTTAAGAGATTCCATCTATGTCTTCTTCAAAGGCTTGCTTTTTAGACCAAGTCTCTTGTCTTTTTTATCTAATTCTGGTGTATATGACTTTTTTTTTACAGCAGTGAAAGAAGATGGGTTACATGTGTGACTTCTGTGGTGAACAAAGATCTATGGTGTACTGTCGTTCAGATGCAGCCTGTCTCTGCCTCTCCTGCGACAGGAGTGTTCACTCCGCTAATGCATTGTCCAAACGACATTCTAGGACACTTGTCTGCGAGAGATGCAATGCTCAGCCTGCTACAGTCAGGTGTGTTGAAGAAAGAGTTTCACTTTGTCAAAACTGTGATTGGTCTGGCCACAACAACAACAATTCTTCCTCAAATAATCACAAGAGGCAAACCATAAGCTGCTATTCTGGTTGCCCTTCAAGCTCGGAGCTCGCTTCTATATGGTCTTTTTGTTTGGAGTTAGCTGGACAATCCGGTTGTGAACAAGAAATGGGGATGATGAATATAGATGATGATGGTCAGAACAACCAAAACTGTAATGAGGATAAGAAAGATGTCGTTGCTGGCTCCTCTTCAAGGCCTGAAACCACTTCTGCAGCACCTGCTAATTCACCATTTCCTAAGGTACTTTTATCGATATTGTGGCATCCATGGTTTTATCATTTAGTAACTAAATTCAAGTTCTTGTTTGTTATGGTTTTTGAAGGATGTTAGAGTATGTGATGATGACTTTTATGGGAACTTGGGTATGGATGAAGTTGACATGGCTCTTGAGAACTATGAAGAGCTCTTTGGGACAGCCTTTAACACCTCTGGAGAGCTCTTTGGACAAGGTGGAATAGATAGTCTTTTCCAGAAACATCATCAAGCAGCAGCTCCTGAGGTATGTTTTTTTCCATTTTATGAGTTTTCACAAGCAACAATGTACCTTATTGTGATTCTGATAATGATCTTGTTCTTCTCTTAATCCAGGGAGGGAATCCAGTGCAGCCTGCTGAGAGCAATGATGATTCTTTCATGAGTTCAAAGACCGAGCCAATAATATGCTTCACATCGAAGCCAGCACATTCCAACATATCTTTCTCTGGAGTCACCGGAGAAAGTACTGCTGGAGATTTCCAAGAATGTGGTGCTTCATCTTCCATGCAGCTCTTAGGGGAGCCACCATGGTATCCACAAACATCACAGGATAATAATGCTTGTTCACATTCAGTGACCCGTAATAACGCTGTTATGCGTTACAAGGAAAAGAAGAAGGCTCGCAAGTAAGTGCTCCTACTCTCCCTTGCAGAGCCAATACATTGCAGTGTTTTCTAAACCAGACACTGTCTCTTTGCTACAGGTTTGATAAGACAGTGAGGTATGCTTCTCGCAAAGCAAGAGCTGATGTGAGACGGCGTGTAAAGGGGAGATTTGTCAAAGCTGGTGAAGCTTATGACTACGACCCACTCACCCCAACCAGAAGCTATTGAAGGGTAAACAAAGTAGATACACATGGCTTTAAAATTGAACAAGGAAGGTTTTTGACTTATGGAGAGACTTCTCAAAGTCAGAAACTGTGAAAAACAAGACTACTCCTCTCTGGGGTTTGAGAAGACACTAAACTGATGAGTATTGTAAGCAAATCATTCATTCTTGGGATTCAGATCTGTTTTTTGAGCCTTAGGCAGCTTCATTCTTGTTCAGAGAGATCATTCTCTGACAACAAACAAATGTATCCAAGTTGGGTTTCTGCTGCTTAAGGGCGTTACACAGATCAGGGTTCCATGAATTTTGTTCTTCTCTTGGTAGTTAAAAGAATGCAGGGAGACTAGTGTAAAAAGTTAAAACATATATGATTGTATATGACTTGGTTTCCATGTGTATGTATGTGTGCATTCTTGTAAATTAAAGACAGAATCCAGAATCTTATCAGACAAATCTATGTGGTGGTTACCACTTAAAGTCTCCTTTTAAGTAATTGATTGGTTCGAGCTTTAACGTGATCTTGGTTTGTCACAACTTCAAAAAGTTTGCTTAGCGTCTAAGTTCTTAACAAAAGAACATTGATTACAAGTGATGAAAAGTGCTTTCAAAGAACACTTTAATAATATTTGGATATTCTGGAAGAATATTACATTCTATATATTTTCTTCTATTTTCTGAATTCAAAAAAAAAATTCAGGTAACTCCATATTTGAACATGTTCTCACAAAAGGCTGAGAAAAGAAGGAAGAGTCTCCAGATACAGACTCAGGTAGCAAAAGTTCTTTTGGCTTAAGCTCAGAAGAGCTAAAAACTAAGAAAGCAAAATATTTTGCTAAAACCCAAAAAAATGAAAAGATATAGAAACACCAAAAAAACACTTGGATTCATAAAAAATACCTTCCTCTATCCTTTATGATCATCCTCTCTGTCAATCCCTTCATGCTTTTAATCCTTCAACATCATAGCTTCCTTTCTTCGGTAATTTGTTAGATGGCATACACACACACATACGCAAGTCAACGAAAAACCCGCACCATACCTTCCTGATACTCTGGTTGAATCCCCAAAATCTTCTTTTTAGCTTCCTGTTTCAGTAATTACTTGGCCAATTCATAGGTGTTTGCTGAGGCTGTTGGAAAACGTTAGGCCCAGGTGCAACCATTTCAGCTCCAGCAACACCCTGAGACTGTTGTAAGAGCGGATGGTGAACTCCTGCTGCTGTCACTGCTTGTCCCGGATGATACATACCTGGGAATGTCACGTGACCAGCTTGTGCTGGAGCGTAAGTCACGTGTTGCCCATGGTGCTGTAGACCGTAGAACGAGCTTGGCACATCTCGTCCTGGTCCCGCAATCCATACAGGTGATGCTTCACTCTGCAGATAAAAGAACTCATTCAGAATAATAACTTTAAGTAATCTTTCGACTGAGTTAGGTTCAAAGAGGGGAAAGGGAATAGATACCTGTTGCCCTGTTGTGCTGTAGCCATTGTTTTCCTTTAACTGCAATGTGTTGAGATCCTCATTGGAAGTTGAATTCCCAGCTGAAGCAGCAGAGTTGGGATTATATCCTGCTGGGAAGGAACCATGTGATGGTCCGTAACCACCAGGCATACCAACATGAGCCAAGTTTCCTATATTATTCCCAGGCTTGTGATGAGGGAGTGTGTATTTGCCTCCTGTTGAAGCTCCAGGTGGTGGAGGAGTAGGATATACACTGCTTGCCTGAGGTTGTTGAGCAAATGCACCATTGCTTAAGAACTGTTGCATTGCCGGGTGAGGTAGATAGAATGGAGAGAAGTAGTGTCCATATGGCATGTAATTCGGTGGATAATGTGACATGTGCAATCCTGGAGGGCGTAGAAAAGGAACAGGCTGCTGCGTGACAGGTATAGAGCTCTGCATCAGCCCAGCAGGCTGCGTTACCAGTGGAGTTGGACTAGCTGTCGACAGAACTAAGTTGTTTCCACCCTGCACATTAACATGTTTAAGCATTTCAGACACAGAAAACCTGTAATATATGTTTGTAACAACTGTATCCATTTTATCAAGGAAAAAATCTAGGCTTAAATCCAAGTGTCTGGCATGACGAATTTTGCTATTGATGCTGCTACTGTTGGAAGATTGAATGTGATGATAAACTAAAAAAATTAAGAACAACTTCTAGACCAAAATGGAAAGGGTGGAATGGATTATAGAACAAACTAGGCTAGCCCAAAAAGCTGAACTAACCTCTTGCATAGTTTGAGATGAATGAGGGGGCAATGCTGTAACATTTCCATTAAACTTGGATGCAACCCCTGGAGAAACAAAGGGAGAAACACGGCCATCACTATCAGGGCCTGGTCGGTAGAATTGAGCATAGTAACTCGCTGTATCAAATGGTTGCTGGACCTTCGAACAACAAAAGTATAGGTCATTCAAAAGACAAACTACAGAGGAGAATGCCTAAAAACTATGTAATGCGCAAAATGTTCCTGATCAATGAAGAGTAAAAGCTACGCATAATAAATGGTTCAAGGCGATCAAGAATATGTCAGCTTAACAAGGTGATCAAATTAATTTTGAAAGCATACCACAAAGTTAGGAATACGAAGGGCATCACGTGCTTGAGAGTCAGCATTCTCAAACTGTGGAAGCTGGCTCACAGGAGCTGGAGGAACAGGCCCGATAATATTACTTGGAACGTGGTCAAAAGGGTTTTGATTACTTTCGGACTCCAACATATTCTCTTGCTTGGAGACATCATACACTGGAGCTGCATTTGTTCCGGTGATACCTTCACCAGCCATATCATTTGGAACTTGTGAAGGAGACTCGGAGTAAATATTATTCTCCTCGTCCTTTTCCGTCGAATGGATATTTGGGTGGCTGAATTCATTAAAAAGAAAAACACGTTAGGCATTATTAAAATTTGACACATCAAGGTTCTAGAAGACAAAAATTTAATACCTAGAAATGACAAGCAAGTGTTTCAACTGGAAAGATTATATGATTTCCAGAAAATCAGTGCCGTAAAGATTAAAACATCATAATACAGAAAAGTTGTTACTTCCTATTTCGAACTTAAGAGCTAAGGAGGACAAAGAGTTTTTTTCTAGAAACAAAACCCCACTTAGCCACTGACACTATTAGATCAACTGGCCAGCCTATAGCAAGTAAAATATATATATGCTATGTTACAACTAGAATCTAAAGTCAACTCTTTGTAATGCTACTAAGTAAAACCAGCAAACTACAACTTCTTTCCAGCTCATACCACTCTCATATTGAGAATATTTAGTCGCTCAACAACAATAATTAACAAAGCAGAGACAGATAAATACCTAAGTTCGTCCTTTTCCAAACTATCTTCAACTTCCTGTGTATTCTGAGAGAGAGGTGCAGATCTCTTTTCTTTCTCTGGAATAGCTACTGAACTTGATGTTATAGAAAAGTCAGCATCAAAGCTTCCAAAGCTTAACTTGGTACGTTCAGCCTCTGGAACAAGGATATGGTTTGGAATTATAACATGCTGACGTTGGACTTGCAAGTCTTCAAGCTGCCTCTGCAACCTAGATGTGCCCTCTGCAAAAGGAACAACATCTTCAACAGATTTTTCCCTGGCTTCAGTAGGAACCGCAAGAGCTTCAGTTGTAGCTGATGCACCAGAACCCTGAGTAGTGGTTTGGTTCACTGGCTTCGGTTTCCACTCCTTACCTAAAACCAAACATCCATGATGATGTCAAAAGATTACAAATGCACATTAAAAAAAAACACAAATAAAGAACTAAAGAAAACCAAAAAAAAAAGTATTTTCTTTACCTCTTTGAGGACCAACAGTCTGATGTGACCGATTACTGTAGTTAGAAGAAGGCCGGCTACCCGTGCTGTTGCTATGAGATGAAGCAGGCCTCGGAACATAAGCATCATTAACGGATGTCTTCCCAGCCCCACGGGATCTGTTTTGTAACTTGCTTTGTCCAAGGTGTTGCTCGCTCAGTTGTTTGGAATTTGAAGAAGTGAATCGAACCTCCGAGGAGGATGGACGAGAGAGTGGCAGAGAATCAGCCGACTTCTGCTCAGAATGCACATCATTAAAACCCAAGGCTACACGATTTTTGCTTGATTCAACAGCAGATGGTGCACCTTCAGAGCTTCCTGATGTCAAACCAACAGAACTTTTATCCATCACAACTGAAAGGCTGTCAACAATACAAAAAGAAAACGAAGATCATGAGAAAGTTCATCTATAGGGTATATCTCTGCTGGACCAAAAAGCCCCCCCCCCCCCTGCTTTCACTAAGGGTATCATACATTCATCTGTGTGTCATATAGAATCAAGGAAAATGATACATAACAGGGACTTGTAGTATAGGATGACGCTCACCTTGACACCAATGCATTGTCTTTAGTTTTTATTTGTTGAGAGGTCGACGTCGATGGATCAGCAACCATCTTTGGACCATTTTCTTTTCTGAAAGAATTCTTTGCACCAGCACCATCTGATTAGAAGTAAACATTCACAACAGACACTTCATCAACGACTGAAAAAAAAATCAAAAAGCGACGAGTTATGGACTTCCACTAGGGAAAATCACATACTTTCACTACTAAAACCCAGCGATAAACAATTTAAACATGCCATCGGAAGAAAAGAAGGCAAGAAACAGTTTAAAGTAAATATAACAAACAGGATTGTGACCAGAAGTAAGCACAAACCAATGTTGTATATTAAGAGATGCAACAACTCATCAAACATTGAGTTGACATGACTGGTGTTTACCCTGTGATGAATGACGAGAAGAAGAATTCATCCGACCACCCCTGCTACCACGGCCAGGGCCACCAGATCTCCACTGTCGTTCAACAGAATCCTTGTTGGTAAGATTCTGTTGCATTTAATAACAATGTCAATCACCAGTCGATATTTACGTAGTTTAGACACACACTTCACACAGAAACACATGAAATAAACCAAAAGAAGTGCAAAAAAAAAAAAACCATACCTCCTTTCTCTTATCACGCTTTTTCTTAACCTCAAGGAATGGATCTGCAAAATCATGGACAAATTTAAAAATTAGTTCACAACATAGTATAGAATAATTGCTCAAAGCCTGTTCTTGAAATTGTCTCCATATTACATAATATTACAGACATTCTAAAACCCTGACGCAATACCACAAGTGTTGCCTTGATTCGCGCATACTCTAAATCAAACCCTAAATAAGACATACATTATGACATAAACAACTAGAGACAGGCTTTACTTCCGACATAACCGATGATGAAATCAAACCCCAGAAAATTCAGACAGAAGCTGAACAAATCAGATGCTAAAACCTAAGCTGAAAACCCCCAAATCGAAACCTACAACCATCACATAGTGGATCCAGTCGAAATCAGGTGATCGAAGAGGGTGATAAGATGAGATTATACCCTGAAGAAAAAGGCGTTGGGTGGCCTCATCAGGATTCATATTGCATTCAATGAGCATAGCGTGAATCTCATCCTCACTGTAGTTCCCAGCAGTGATCTCCTTGATGGACTGAATCGTCTTCCTCGTATCCTCCGGAATCGAAACCCTAGCACCACTCCCAACCATCCTCTGTTGTTTTTTTCAAACGAATGTTGCTTCTGGTATATAACCCGGATTGAATCTGGGAGACCAGAACGAGAAGGTCTGAGTAGACCTATGTGGGTGATGAATGAGCAGGAGAGAGGAGATGAAGGGATTTGAAACTAGTTTGTGCGTCAAGGAGGAAGAAGAAGAGGAAGAGGGGGGCGATAAAGGTGAATATCAAAAAAATAAGGAGTGTGGTTTTTGGAAGCGTAGGGCTAATCTCTCAATTCATGAATCTCTAATCTTTTTGATAATTACAATGATGGTTTTTAGCTCTTTTTTTTTAGCGGTTAAAATATAGTATATGGAAAGGCCAAAAAGCCGTAAAAATAATAACAGTACAATTAAACATCATAATGATGCAATAAATTCGAGTAATGATTTTGTTTAAAGAGAGTTTGTGGAATTGGATTTATATGAGTTGGTTGATTATAAATATTGAAAATTTTGTTAAATTTTAACACGTTAAATGTTTATGAAATTATTTTGAGTATCTAAACAATATATTAGTATTTTCAATTTTTATTTATTTATTAAATTGTTTAGGATATAACTATCAATAACAATAATTTTAAGAGATTTACAAAAACAGTAAATCTAAAATTGTGAATAATAATGAATTTTGTACGTAATAATGAAATTATCAAACTAATAATATTGGATTTTAGAAATAAGGTGATATTTTGAAAACCAATAACAATATAATTTGAAAATTTAACAATAGTTATAAGGATCACTGGTTATAAATCCAAAAAAAAAAGAAATGGATTTTTAGTGTTTTAACAATCATTATTACTTCACATGTTATTCGGAAATAATATCATAGGGTTAAATTGAAAACGTTTTGATTTTTTTTTTTGCTCCAAAGAATTTATGGAGTTAAATATGGTATCTAGTGATGTGGCAATATTACAGCCAATGAGATTAAGCCACGTAAGCCCGCTGACTAAATTGCTAAAAGAAGAACCAAGCGACGTCGTTAGTAGTTGATGATGTTTTGTCGGGTCAGGAAACTCCCCCTCAGTCAAAACATGCCCTATCGTGTCCGATTCTGAAAGAACTCGCTCCTTTCTCTCCCCCACCGTCTTCTTCTCCGATCAATCTCCCATCAAAGAGATCGAATTTGCATCCATCTATCCATCACTCCTCCTCATTTGATCCCCACCTTTCTCTGATTTTGCAAGGTATATTTCTCAATCTGAAATTTATTACCTCGTAAGAATCGAAATTGAATCAATTCAATTGGATTTAGAGAATCTCTAATCGTGGTCTCTTCTTAATGAGTGTTTTTTAAACTGATTCGAAGTTTAATATGTGGCAGATGAGCATGAAGGCTACGATCCTAATATTAGGGCTCGTGTGGAGCTTCCAGGCAGCGTTAGGGATTAGATTCGTGATAGATAGGGAAGAATGCTTCTCCCACAAGGCTGAATATGAAGGCGATACGCTTCATGTCTCTTTCGTCGTCATCAAGTCTGATTCTCAATGGCATTTTAACGAGGATGGTGTAGATCTTGTGGTATAACTCAGCCCTTTCACTCCATTCTAGCCTCGAGAATCAATAGAATTGTTAACCCTAGACATATTTAGAATCTTCATTGTTGAATAAAGTATTATTTAGCTTGAATGTTCTAAAAATCGATCTAGTTGGCGCCTACTAGGCAAATCAAACCTAAATGAAACTATTTTTTCGGTTCAGGTGTTAGAAAAACCAGTCTAGACGCCTGCCTAATCAATAATCCTATGTAAATCGCTTAATAACCACCTTTGAACATTGGTTAGCTATGTATGCTATTGGTAGATAATCTCTAATCCTCTACTACCATGTATTGATATAGAAAATGATTTCTACTTTAAGTTGTACCTTGTGCCATTGGTGTTAATTTGATTTTTTTTTACCATAGTTACAATTTTCTTGTGTATGTTTGAGTAACCAGTAAAGAAGATGATGTATTATTATCTGGGACTTGGAATTACACATATGTTTCTCTTGTGTTCTGTTGAATGAGATAACCATTAGTCATGATATATATATATATATATATATATTTGGGTCTATTTTGAACAGATACACGGCCCAACAGGCGAACAGATTCATGACTTCAGGGAGCAGATTAGTGCCAAGCACGACTTTGTTGTCCAAAAGAAAGGGGTTTACCGTTTCTGTTTCACAAACAAGTCCCCTTATCATGAAACCATTGACTTCGATGTACAGCTTGGTCACTTTGCATACTACGACCAGCACGCAAAGGACGGTGAGTATTGTCTGATTCGTTTTTGTATCCGTTACTTTTGAGGGTATTGAGTTACTAAGCTAAGAGGATGGTTATGTGCAGAGCATTTCACTCCATTGATGGAGCAAATATCAAAGTTAGAGGAGGCTCTCTACAACATCCAGTTTGAACAACATTGGTTAGAGGCTCAGACCGATCGTCAAGCTATTGGTAACAATTCTCTTCCTTAAAAACCGTGTGTTTTCAAGTAAAATTTTTGATATGGTTGATCTTGTTTTTTGCAGTGAACGAGAACATGAGCAAAAGAGCCGTACACAAAGCACTGTTCGAGTCGTTTGCATTGATCGGCGCAAGTGTCCTCCAAGTTTACCTTCTGCGTCGCTTGTTTGAACGCAAACTCGGCATGTCTCGTGTCTAAGTAATATTTTGCCTCATAAGTTACCTTATAATATTTACTTAGCTCTTTTTACAGACACAACTGTAGTTCACTGGATGATTTGCGTTTTCTCATGTTCAAGGAATTATCCACTCATGGTTATGACTTAATCAGTCTCTTTTTTACATTATAAAGCTTCTCTATAACCTATTATGGCGTTCGTTTGAATAGAGTAACGTTTTGATGGATGAATCAGTGAATTATTTGTCTCTTGATGATGGAGCACAAGGCCGGTTAAAGATTCAGTGGTTTAAAACAATTACATATCAAAAGGTTATACATGGAAGTGGGCTGCTAAATTACAAGATAAAGCCCATTAAAAAAGTTTACTGGGCCATAAGTGGGCCCACGGTAGATAAAGACAGCAAAGAGAAGCTGACATAATTGTCTGATCTTTACAAGTTAGCTGAAAAAAAGATACAAACTTTCCTGAAAAGATCATTTTGTCGTTCAAGCTTAATACATCGATAACTCCGATAAAGATCAAAGCTTTATTGTTCCACAGCTTGTTGTCTTGTTAGTGAACAAGCCACTGAAGATACTCATTACAAATCTAAAGCCTTTCTTTTGTTGATGATGGAGCATTCGGTGGAAACCGTGGAGACGATGAACGATACTAACTCAGCTCCGAGCAGATTGGTAGAAGCAAGGCTTGATGAGATCCGTAGAGTAATGGGCAAAGCCGAGGACGATCCGTTAAAGATCGTAGGCGTAGGAGCTGGTGCTTGGGGAAGCGTTTTCATCGCAATGTTACAGGAGAACTACGGAACGTTTAGAGGGAAAGTTAGTGTGAGGATCTGGAGAAGAGGAGGGAGAGCAATAGATAAAGGAACAGCTCAGCACTTATTTGAAGTGATCAATTCGAGAGAGGAGTTGCTTAGGAGGTTGATTAGACGGTGTGCGTATCTTAAGTACGTGGAAGCTAGGTTAGGTGATAGGGTTTTGTATGCAGATGAGATATTGAAAGATGGGTTTTGTTTGAATATGATTGAGACTCCTTTGTGTCCTTTGAAAGTTGTGACGAATCTGCAGGAGGCTGTTTGGGATGCTGATGTTGTTGTTAATGGTTTGCCTTCGACTGAGACGTTTCAGGTGTTTAGTGAGATTAGTAAGTATTGGAAGGAGAGAGTTACAGCTCCTGTCATCATCTCTTTGGCTAAAGGTGTGGAAGCTGAGTTTGAACCTCATCCGAGGATTGTTACTCCTACTCAGATGATCTTTCGAGCGAGTAAATTCACTTCCCATGTTTCTTTTTTATCTACTTGCTAGATGAATTTTATAATGTCCTCCTTGATTAGTATTGTTATATGAGAGTTTCTGTATGTTATTTGGGTGGTAGTGTATTGATTATTGAACTGATGGCTTGATTGTGTGTCGTGTCAGTAAGTAGCATAGGTGGCTAGTTGTACCTGTCTCTCTTGCATCTTGATCGTGTTAAAATTCTCTTGGCATTGCCTCATTGTAGCTGGTATTCCTCTTGAGAACATTCTATACCTTGGGGGACCTAACATTGCTTCCGAGGTATACAACAAAGAGTATGCTAATGCACGGATTTGCGGGTCTGAGAAATGGAGGAAGCCTTTGGGGAAGTTTCTAAGGCAGTCTCATTTCATAGTGTGGGATAACAGTGACCTTGTTACTCATGAAGTAATGGGTGGTTTGAAAAATGTTTATGCCATTGGCGCAGGTAAGATCCACATCTCTAAAATGTTTATTTGAAGTATTGGAATTGGTGGTCATAGGTGAAAGCTCATGAACCAGTGTTTGTTTTGACACTTTTTGTGTGTTGTAGGAATGGTGGATACACTGACAAAGGAAAGTGCTACCAGCAAATCAGTATACTTTGCTCATTGTACTTCAGAGATGATTTTTATTACTCATCTATTGGCCAAGGAGCCAGAGAAACTTGCTGGGCCTTTGCTCGCGGATACCTATGTAACATTACTAAAAGGTCGTAATGCCTGGTATGGTCAGAAGCTCGCTAAAGGGGAACTTAACCTTGAAATGGGTGATAGCATCAAAGGCAAGGGAATGATCCAGGTATTATGCATCAAGCGATTACTGTTATAGCTGCAAATAGAATGTCTTAGATTAGTTGTATATGAAAGGCCAATGCTGGAGTGATTTGATGTAATGTTCATAGGGTGTGTCTGCGGTAAAAGCATTTTTCGAGTTATTAAACCAATCCTCGTTAAGTCTTCAACACCCTGAAGAAGGCAAACCTGTAACTCCTGCTGAACTCTGTCCCATCTTGAAGATGCTCTACAGAATTCTTATTACAAGGTATCATTACTTCCTTAACTTGTAATAACTGATTAGCTTTTGGACTCCTTGTAATCACTCAATTTACGCTTTGATGTTGTTATTAGGGAGTTCTCGTGTGAGGCGGTTCTTGAGGCGCTGAGGGATGAGACAATGAATGACCCACGTGAACTCATAGAGATTGCTCACAGCCATCTCTTCTTCCAACCATCGCTTCTTGGCCAGAAACCTTGAGGCTTGAGCACACTTGTCTTTGTTTATAAGTTTCTCTGGTAGAGTTTGGCGCAGACTTGTTTGTAACTTTAAAGATTGATATATAGTTGTGAATTTCCTTATTAGAAATACAAAGAGCAGATGGAATTGGACGTTGTGAACTTTTCTAGTGTGATGAACTCCGTCTCAGGCACCTTTTGGCTTTCTTTTTATTGAATCTTGAAAATAGTTTTTATACAGATATTTATAAAATTTATGAATACGGGAGCAAAGTATGTATATGCTATACCACCTATACATCACGATTCTATATCTGATTCTGGGAGCTTCCAAAGAATCATCATTGATCATCATATCATCTTCTCAAACTTATCAAGCTTATTTACCCTTTGCATGGATCTCAATACCAATGCCATGAATATCCCTACACAAAGAAAATACATTTAAACACCAGAACGTATATCTCCTATACACAGGCTTGTACAACAGTGTTTCATACCTGCACCAATGAAGGATCCATTAGCAACAAGCTGACTTCCTTGGTTGCTAAATGTAACCCCAATGTTAAGCAGAGTTCCTCCAAGAACTGTGTACATTGTCGCCATCTGCAGTATTGTCGCTTTCCGAGCTGCTCTTTCCGACTAAACCATAAAAAGAAACGAGATTCTCAGTGATTTTATAAGTCAACTCTAAGTTTTTTAAGGTTATTGGAGTTCACTAGGGTTAAAGAGCATGAAAAGGATACAAGGGTGTTTAATGTATTCACCTCAAGAACTCTAACACGGAGTTTTAGATCGCCTGAATCAAGTTCTTTAACGAACTCTTCTATTCGCTGCACTCGAGATGGCATGGACAGAGTAGAAGACCTAGCCTGTACAGTTATTTTTTTTAGTACAAACATTAAACAAACAAGAGAGGTTGGAAATGACATAAGAGCAAAAGCATTACATCGTCTGCTTGTTTCCTTATTTGTTGGACAAGTTGAGTTCCCGAGGGTTGCTTTTGTTTTAAATCCAGGAGTTCCTGTTTTTAACCGTTCTTCATGAGCTTTAAGAGCAGAGAGAAGACTGTTCTAAGATATGGTTTTAGAGTGGAGAGTAATAACACCTGTGCATAGGGAGCCGCAACCTTCACAAAGGAAAAATCTGGATCAAGGATGTAACCAATACCTGAAAAATGAATGAGCAAAAAAAGGTGAGACTTGTCAAAGATTTTGTCAAAAGAGAAGAGAGAAAAGGTACCCTCGAGTGTGGAAAATGCTCTGATGACAAATGTGAAAGTTGATGGGAAACGGAATGGCTGATCCTGTGAAATTGCAAACAGGTCCTGCCATATGTATGAAGACTATGTCAGTATTAAGATTCACATAGTAACAACCAGATAATGGCTTGAGTATTGATCAGTACCTCTCCAATAGCTGCCAAAGTCTGTTGCTGATCTGGGGATTGGCTTAATAGATTGTCCAAGAAGAACTGAATAGATCTCCTTACCTAACACAAACGAAAGTTGCAATGAGATTACATCTGTAAACTTCACATAGAGAAAGAGTGAGACTCTTGAGGTTACCGATGAAAGATCTCCAGTGGGCTGGAGTGCTTCAAGATCTATAAGGTTTTGCATGACCTGTAAGAACATTTAGTTAGTTTTCTTGTCTCTCTCTTTAGTCCGTGAAAGAAGTAATACCTTCTTTGCATCTTTTTCATATACAGAATAGAAGAGATCAAGCAATCTCGTCCGAGTAAATGTTTTGATCTCTCCCATCATGCCAAAGTCATAGTAGATGATAGATTCGTCTACATCGATGGCAAGATTCCCTGGGTGAGGATCCGCATGAAAGAAGCCGGTTTTGAGTATCTAAAACAGACAAAACATAAACATAAGTTTGAAACCATAAAAGAAGCAAAGAAGAAAAGGACAAGGCCTTGATAACTGTTTTGCTATGTTGTTATTAACCTGGATAAGATAAGCTTCAATGGCCCGTGATGCTATTCTTGACCGGTCATAACCCCGTGCAGCTAAGGCATCTAACTTGTTGATCTTGATACCTAATTTGCACCAGTCAATAAGAGAGTTAACACCACTACATTTTTTCATCAATAAAAACATATTGAGTAGTGTTAACACGAACCTGGTACATACTCCAAAGTTAAGACCTTCATGGCAGAGTAATCCCAATAGACCAACTACAAATAATAACAAGATAACAAGAATGAGTTTCTTCATTACAAGAACTTGGAACCACATGAGTTTTGATTAGTTAATGAAACTTACCGGTACACGGACCCAGCTTATATTCCTGAAGTCTCTCCTGAATTTGTCTGCATTCTTAGCTTCGTTTATGTAGTCAATCTCTTGATACAAAATTCTGAAACTCAAAGGGAAAGATCAGTACCACATGGTTTAGACTTTAGAGCCACAAGTTATATAACTACTGTAACAAAGACTTACGTGGCACACTCTTCGTATATACCAACCCAGTCATTTGTACCAAATGATTCACTTTTCTGGAAATACTCAGCAATCAACTTCAAGTTTCCTGATAAGAAAGTATGACATATTCAGCATTGTATCAAGCATCTATGTACAGATGTTTGTATATAACTTAAAAGTTGTTACATACGTAGATCAATATCGAAAAGTTTCTTAAGTCCAGGTCTTTGTACTTTCACAACCACTTTCTCTCCATTGTGCAACACAGCTCTGTGTACCTAATGGAATAAACTTTGAAAATTTAAAATACAAACATCAATATGTAGATGAAATGGCAGAAAAAAATATAAGCAAGTAAGTGTATGCAAAGGTGGTTATCACATACCTGGCCAAGACTAGCTGCAGCTATTGGTTGGTCTTCAAACTCTTTATACATCACACTAATAGGAGCCCCAAGCTCGTTCTCAATGAAGCGCCTTGCTTTCTCTGGAGAAAATGCAGGAACTCTATCCTGTAACGAGTTTTAAAAAAGAAGAGTTAAGAAAAGCTCATGAAGAATCTAAACTTTCAATAGCAAAAATGTACCTGCAACTTGGAAAGCTCATCAACGAACTCACGTGGAAACAAATCAGACCTAGTTGAAGATAACTGTCCAAGTTTGATAAACGTTGGACCAAGCTGCAATACACTCTCTCTCAACCATGAAGCTGTTTCTCTTCTTCTGCTTTTCTGATTATATTACAACAGGTTAAACTCATAAGAACCAAGACCAAAACATAATCAATCAATGAGATTACATTACAATGACGAAAGGTAAACTCATACCTGTTTTTCTTCTGTGAACCCTCCAATGTAAGCCCATTTAGCATTATCAAACAAGACACGTATCCTCAGGGCAAGAACAAAAGACCAAACATCAACACTCCGTTGAAATGAGCTGTAGTTCTCATCAGCCCAGCTAAAACCTTCATCAGAAGGAAGAACCCTGACTCCCTCAACCGGTGGAGGAAGGAGAGATTCTGGTTTCTGCTTTGGTGGTTTAACCAAAGTTGAAGAAGACGCAGCACCATTCATGTTTCTTCCACTAGTAACCAAACTCGCTCCATTAACAACTTTCCCCGCTGAACCATTCACTTTGTTTACATTATTCACACCATCTTTCCTTTTCATAACCTCACTGGCAGGAACCATTTTGACAGAACGTCCATTGATTCCAGGCTTGGAAGGAGTCTCTGACTGTCTCATCTCAATACGAAACTTCTTGGACTTGCTGCCAAAAGAGTGTGTGGATTCCACAGTGAATGGGTTCTCAAGAGAGCTACTGAAACCAACAGCTTTGGTGGTTCCATAGCAGCAGCTCTGAGAAGCTAATAACGCCGCCATTTCCACCTAATTTACAAGGAACAATAAAAGAATCAGCTGGACTAATACATATATATTGGAAAACATAAGAGACAACTATGCAGCAAGCATGATAAGTATGATAATTAACTATAAACAATACAAAGGAATCAGTTACAAGCTATAGTAAAAAAAATATTCCATTACATGTCAGTTAAAGCATCAACTTTTAAACGATTCCTATAAGAAAATCACAACGATTAGAGAAGTAGAAAATCTGAAAAGATGGAACCTTTAAGTTGAGTCTTGAACTGGGTTTGACTGGTGTGATAGAAATCAACCCAGAACAAGATTCTTTTCGTTACAGGAATCTGTAGAATCTGCTGTTAACGTATATGATCCTCTCTCTTGGAACAGAGAGAGATAGAGAGAGGAGTAAGTTGCGTATGGTGGTCGGCGTCCTTATGAGACGTGTGTTGTTCTCCTCTGCTGTTTTTTTTTTCTACCTTACAAAGGAAAAATAAAGTGTTGTCCTTTTTATTGAAAATATTGTGCGTTAAATATGGATTTTGATCAGACATGAGGAAAAGAATCTTCCTACCTTTGTGTCCTAAGATTAACAAGAACACAAAAGGAAGGTGCGTGTCCAGCTTCTCCTTCTCACGTTTAATCTGTGGTCAGTCGGCAGTGTTTTCCGCGCATTATTTAAATTTTTATTAAATTACTTCTTAATTTTTTTTTTTAAAAAAGGATGTAATTATATAGGAATATTTGCCTTAAAGTCTAATGTTTCATTTGAGAGATTAACCAAATAAAAAACAATGTAGTGGACACTTATTATTGCGCAATTGTAAAATGTGATTATTTTTTTTCAGAAATATTTCGAAAACTCATTTGTCTATTAGAAAAAAAAATGAAGTGGACACTTATTGCTCCTTTTGTCACCAGACTTACCACTAAACCATTTAACAATCCACTAGAACATTAAAATCAGTTTCTTGCTTCTACCATATCACATGTCATGTTGCGTATAGAGGCGGTCCTGAGAGAAAGCCAAGCAAGCATAGGTTTCCGGTCTTGTTTATGTTTAAGTAATTATCGGCCAACAATTTTGATAAACTATTAAGTAGCCTGGTCGTTAGTGAAATCCTTAGCAGAGATACATGTAACGGGTTCAATTTTCAGCTACGTCAGCCTGAACTGGTTGCATAGGAGAGTTTGGTGGAAAAAAAGTTTGTTTTCTTTCCTCTTCAATTACATCTCATGAACAAGAAGCAATGCCTCTAGTCACTCAACTATTTCCTTTCCTTAGCTCCAAGGCTCTTTAACTACTGTGCATCATGTAGTAGCCCACACTGATCACATTCAGGTCAGGTCAACGGTATTCAAAAATTGCATATTCATGCAATCAAAACTATATTAAATCAAATACCAAGTAGATACAATACAATCTGGCCCAAACTACTACAACTACACATGAAGGGATAACAAAAACACCTGCCAACTAGATACAACCTGGCCCAAAGTATTCACATGGGGGGCCAGAGGGGATGGATAATAAACAACCCATTAATAATAAGAGTGACGATCATTTTTATATGTTGCTTGAATTTTAGGACGTACAGAATATAATATTTTGTGTTAAATCTTAGCTGAAAAAAAGATGTTTGGAAGTATACATAGTATTTTTTTTTTTTTTGTCTGTTTGCTTCGGATACAGCAAAACCCATGCTGCTTCTTGGTTTGGTTTGTGTTAAGTCCATGCATTTTATTAAAGTAACACATATACTAATGTTACAAGGACGCATTTTTAAAATTTTATAAGGAGAATGAATGGTTTATTAATAAAAACAATGAAGATTCGTCTTCTCCACCTCCACTTTGGGCCTTTAAATAGAGGCGAAACCCAACATGAACCAAAACATAAAAACTAGTCATTTGCCAAGTCATCATTCATTACTGCTAAAGCAAAGCAGTGCAGCAAGACACGATGGCAGCAACTCCAATGGAAGGCAAATGGGTTCAGGTTTCTATTATAATACTATCTTTTAGCTTCTCAATCTCTCATGTTCAATCCTCAGAACCCATCTCAACTGGACCTGGATCTTTTTGTCTGATCTAATTTTATCGGATTGTACTTGTGATTGATTTATATTCATTGGTTAAAAGTCTTAGTTTTTCATCAGTCTGTTATATAAACAGAAGTGTTCATGTTATTGTGTTTTGGTTCTGATTGATTTAAGTTAATTCTTACTGTAATGATCTAAAACAAACAAAAAGGAGGAAACTTTTTTTTTTGGTTAAGTCAAAGGAGAAAACTTTGTTGATAGTTTGATTACTGATGATGGAGGGTTGACTTTTGTAATCCTTTTTGAATACTTTATCTTTGTGTTGTCACCTTCTCCATCTGTTTACTCTCACTTGTAGTTTTATGAATAGAAGATATTACTAGCTTATTGGATTAGTGGACAATGAGTTCGTCACTGCTGATTTGAGCATTTGTTTGCTGACTCAACTCTTGTTTGTTTGTGATTTGATTGGTTTTAGCTAATACTTATAAAAGATTGTTAATTGATAACAACAGGTTGAGTGTTTAATCTTTGTCGAAATTTGAATAGTTTATCTTTGTGTTCTTGTCTTCTCTGTTTTTGTTTTCAGCTAAAACAGAAAGGAACTGGACCAGGAGCTAGAAGCTCTCATGCTATAGCTCTTGTTGAAAACAAAGTGTATGCCTTTGGTGGCGAGTTCCAACCTCGTGTTCCCGTTGACAACCATCTCTACGTTTTCGACCTCAACACTTTAACATGGTCGATCCAAGAAGCTTCAGGGGAAGCTCCTCCTCCTAGAGTAGGTGTAGCCATGGCTGCTGTAGGAACCATCATCTACTTCTTTGGTGGCCGGGACGAGAATCACCAGGAGCTAAACGAGCTCTACTGTTTCAACACTGTAACCAACCAGTGGAAGCTTCTCTCTTCAGGGGAAACCGGTCCGGAAAACCGAAGCTACCACTCTATTGTTGCGGATTCTCAGAACGTGTATGTGTTTGGTGGGTGTGGAGTTGATGGACGTCTCAAGGATCTTTGGGCGTACAACGTTGTTGACCAGAAATGGATTCAGTTCCCATCTCCTGGAGAGGCCTGTAAAGGAAGAGGAGGTCCAGGGCTAGCGGTGGTTGAAGGGAAGATATGGGTTGTGTATGGATTCACAGGAGATGAAGCGGATGATGTTCATTGTTTCGACATAGCTAAAGGAGAATGGAAAGAAGTTGAGACAAAAGGCGAGAAACCGTCTGCGAGAAGTGTGTTTTCAACAGCTGTTGTGGGGAAACAGATTTTGATATTTGGAGGAGAGGTTGATCCTAGTGATTTAGGACACATGGGAGCAGGGTGTTTCACAGCTGAAGCTTATGGGCTTGATACAGAGACGTTGGAGTGGAGGAAATGGGAGGATGGGTTTGGATCAGAGGAGCATCCAGGGCCTAGAGGATGGTGTGCGTTTGCATCTGGGTCAAGGGATGGTAAGGAAGGTCTGTTGGTTTATGGAGGGAACTCGCCGAGTAATGATAGGCTTGATGATATCTTCTTCTTCACTCCAAACTCTACTCCTGTGATTGGTAACTAAGTGTGGTTTGGTTTGGTTTTCTTGCTGAGTCAATGTTTGATTCCCTGAGCTTTAAGCCACAAGTCTGTACTAAGTTATTTATGTTTGGGTGAAGTTTATGTTTATCTACGCTTTTGTAAATCTGGATGATCATCTAAGAACCATAAATAAGCAATGTTCAAGAACTCATTAGCTGGTACTTAGACGTTTTATATGAGATTATTGATTAAGTATGTCAACACTGTTTTTTTCTAAATCGTTTTGTTTAGGTCCGATTTGCTAACTATAAGAACGGCGGCGCCTATATCGATTTTTAACACTGTAAATAAGACATGAATCTTCTGTGTAAACAAACAAATGGCATGTTGAACACTGTAAGCAAATCAGAGATAGTACTGCTAATTACACCTCCATCAGAGGTCTATCAATCGATGAGATGATCACCATTAATGGAATCTTTGAACTCAATAATTTATTTTGCGAATACCAATCCAAGAAAGCTACATTGATTGGCCTTACAAAGAGTATTACTCAATGTATCTCGTTTTGAGGAACACATGAAAAGATATTGAAGTTTGGTTCACTGTTCCTTCCTCACAGCAACCTATGTTTATTACTATTTGTCTTAATGCCTTGTCACTGGCTCAACCAATGCATGGCTCTCCTTTTGCTTCCCACAATCACACACTATCAGTAGAGAGATTTTCTTGGTTGCTTCAAAGTTTAAACTATTTTATTGAGTTTTTAAATCTTGTTATTGATAAATTACATGATGTACATAGCCAATAGATGTTTAGGAAACAAAAAAGGAAAATATGACGTGGATTATGCTAAGCTGAAACATGGAAGTAAAAGATTTTCCTTAGGCGCCTTCATAGCCTATCTCTCTCGTCTTTCATGTACAATTAAACCCTAAAATCTCGTTGTTTCCTTTTAGACTCTCTCCCTTTCTGATTCCTCTCAAGTTCTATGTTCACAAGCATATGTATAGTCTCTCTCCATACGGTATGCATGATCTTCTAGGGTTGTTTTCTTCTCTGATTCATTCCCCTGCGAGTTTATTCTTTCTCGTTTGCGATGAAAGATGAAACTCATTGTGTTTTGACTATGTTTCTAATGCAGGCTCAGTTTCAGTTATGGATAGTGATGATGATTGCAGAAGGTTTATGGTGAATGCAGTTACTGAGCATCATACGTCAACTATGTCTCAAGAAATTGATGTTCCAGTTCTTTGTCTTGATGATGATGATAATGATGATCTTAAATTTGATGAGGACTACAAGTTGTTCTTTAATCATCTTAGTGATGATAACAGTTTACTCCCTCCCTTTGAAGATGACAATGGAGAATCTGAAACTCGTATGTTTTCTAGCGATGCAAACAGATCAAAGAGGAAGATAGCCGAGTTAGGGGCTGCAAGGGCTGCTCCTTTAGCTAGTAACATGTCAGAAGAGTCAACAGAGGATGAGGCTTTATGGGATGTTCCATTGTATAGAACCCTAGAAGTCATCAAACGTGACAACGAAGCTAGGAAACTGGCAGAGTCAATGGTGGACGACACTTCATGGGATGTTCCCCAAGAAGCTATCCAACGAGGCAACAAAGCTAGTAAAGTGACTGAGTCAGCAGAGGATGATACTTTATGGGATATACCACTGGTTAGAGCCCAAGAAGTCATCCAACGACACAACAAAGCTAGGAGATTTTTAGAGTCAAAGGTTAACACTTTACGGGAGGTTCCAGTGGTTAGAACCAAAGAAGTCATCCAACGAGACAACAGGATGTCTGAACGCAGGAAGAAGGCAACAGAGACATCAAAGGTTGTTCATGTGAAGCGAGTAAATAGAGTTAGAGAGGCTAAGGCTGTAGATGAGACTTCAAGGTTTGTTCCGGGGACACAAAGCAACAAAAGAGTCTGTGTAGGGACAAGGAATATGAATGTGGAAGAGAGTGTAACGGTTGTGGATAAGGATTACATGAGCTACCTCACATGGCTTGTAGACTCTTTTAAATATCCCACAACTGTCCCTGAACAGGATGTACTGGCAAAAGTAAAGGTTGAGCCTGAGTCTTGCTCTGATGATGATGATATAATTGAGGTTAGTGATTCTCCGTTCACAGATGGAGAAACCACACCTTTTGTGGTGTCCAAGAGCAAGAACGTGATTGATCTTGAGAAAGATGATAGTACAGATGATGAAAGTGGCAGTTGTGTGTTCAAAGAGGAGCTAATGTATGTTCTTGAGAAACCATTCGATGAAGGAGAGTTGTTGTTGCTGTCTGGTCAGGCATCGTTGAAGAAACGAGTGAGTAGATGTAGAGAACTGAGAATGGGAAGAGAGAGAAGTTATGAGACTTCTGAACTGGGACTGTCTTATCTGGAGAAGGTCTGTGATTTCGATAAAGAATACAAGCGTGTGGATGGTGATGATAAGGCGAGACTGGAGTTGCTGCGTGGTTTTTTCTTTTACTTGGAGAATATATCTCTTCCTGGTGCTTTCAAGCCTTGGTTACCAGAGAACAGGAAGAAGCTTGGACAAAGAAGGCAATGCTTGCAACCTTAAGAAGATGGTAGGTACAGCTTTTGGTTAAGTAAGCAGCTTGATGTAACTTTGGATAGATTTATTGTTTTATTTTGTCGTTGTTGGATGAACATCTGATTCAGAGTAGTTTCTTGTCTCCCAAAAATCTTGCTTTCTTGAGCAATGTCTGAAAAGCTTAAGCAAAAAAAGTGCGAGAACAAGATCGGAAACATCCCTTGTCAAGCTTTCAAACTAATTGAGAACAAGATATGGAACAAACATCAGCAACATCTTGTATACACACTTCCTATGTATGTACACGGCTAATACATTGTTTGAGAATTACATGTTAGGATCATGAACCAAAGAGGCACACAACCATAGGGATCATGAGTCATGACGACTCGCCTATTCCTTTCTGCATCAGCAAATCATACACTTTGTCTACTTTACTCGGCTCTACTCTGAAGAAGCTATAAGCATCAGACTTCTTCTTTATCTTCCCTTTCTTCATCTCGCTTGTCAAGGTTTCCAACATTTTCAAATAGTGTGCAGGCAGTATTCTTATCTCGTTGCACAACTTCTTTTCCTGCACAAAGCACACATCTTCAATCTCTAAAACTAAGGAAACAAATGCCGATGAAATCAACAAAAATCACAATTTGAATGAGAATCACCAGATATGAAAATAGTGTTTACTTACGGTCTCAGAGAGTAAGTCAGCTCCAAGGAGACCACTGACGTCCCAATTGTCCAGTGAGCTACATATTATTGGAAGCGTGGCCTTTGACAGCGAGTCAGAACCAAAGGGCTGTAAATTTCTTTGTAACCCTCTAGGACTCTTTAGTGCTTTACCAGATACACTGCCTGGTCCACCATGGTTTAGTCTCAGCAAATTTTCTTCAGCTTCTTTCTTTCTCTTCTCTTCTATAAATCTATTTTTTTCCGTAGTTGTCCTACAACCAGCAGCTATGGCTTCCTGAAATATTTACCAAAACCCTTACTTAGTTCCCGCCTGATTGAGTTTGTAATGAGTTCTCATGTCCTTGGTTAAACTATAAGCATCAAACCTGAAGATCCTGGATTCTTTTGAGAATTCCTTGCTCCTCCATGACTGTTTTAATCAGTTCCTTGTGCTTTTCTTTGGAGTGGAACCGCGCAAAGACCTTGCATTTGTTGTATATTTGTCTCTCTTCAGTTGAAAGGCTCAGCTCAAACTGATCAGGGTACAGTAAGTTTCTTTCCAGAACGAATTCCTTCCTGCGCTTCCTCTCATCAAGCCTGCGGAGAAAGTGAAAGCAAGATCTTGGCTATAACTTTGGCTCATGATGAAAAATGTGGATTAACAATGTTTGTTCCAGTGACAAATGTACCTTTTCGAGTAAATATGAAGAACCTGCAACTTCTGTTCACGCTCAGCATCCGTGTCACAATCCTTAAATTCCATGTCAGAGAGTAGCTGCTCAGCATCATTGTCATGTTCGATCTCAAATTCTTGCCGCTTTAAGTTGTAGCCATATAACTCTGTCACAAATGGAACTTTCTCTCCAGGGAGTCTCGGTTTCTTCTCCCCGACACTCCTCTCAGATGTTTGTTTTGAAGCTGAGACACAAAGCGCCACTAACTACCTTTAGCTTTTCAGATTTGTTTAAGTACATTTATCTCTTGTTCCCTTCAAATATAACTTTACATACAAACTTGTTCCACAGTAAACAAACCTTCCAACTTGATGCTGTCCTGAGTCTGTGGTGCATTGGCTTTCTTCTTGACTGTCCAAAAAAGTATTACTTTACATTTGGAAGGCTAAGATAATAATTGAGGTTAAAACTTAAAAGTATGAAAGACGGATAATTTGCTTCCCCAACTAAAATCTAAAAGCAAATCACGTTTACAACTCTATATAGAAGCAATAGATAAAGTCATAAAAGCATGTCTAACATACCTCCAGCTAAACCAGGCAAAGGTTGATCTACTGAATCGTCCTTCCCTGAAGCTTCGTCTCTGCTAATTGAAACACAGAAGTATTAGACAAGGGCCATTCAACATTGTAAACGTTGATAAATCGTTGTTACATAAGTACATACTTGATTTCAGCTGACATTGGCAGCTCTTCTTTAGGAGATAGGCTCACGAGTGCAGGTGTTTCTGTAACAAACAAAAAAAATGAGCTGGCAGTTTTCTTCTTTCAAGGTTAATATACGAGTCTCAAATCATCAAGCTGACCTTTTTTCACAGCATGTTCTTTACTCATAGCAAGAAGCTCCTCTTTGCTTTTTCCATTTGTACGAGACAAGTCCTACACAGAGAAGATCTTGAGTAAATAAACGAGACAATGTCAACTATCTGGAGATCATGGTCCTTACCGGAAGGGGAAAGCAAGGTGACTGCATGTAAGCAGAATTGAAGTGATCAATACACTCAGTCTGTGTCTTACTGCCAACATAGTTTGCAACTTCTTTCCAGTTCCCAAACCCGTAGGTTGCAATGGCCTAAACAATAGATGAACTTCCCAATCAAACCAAATCTCCTTACAAACAAAACGAGATCTGTCAGAAACGTTTCATGATTACCTCAAGAAGGAGTATCTCTTCATCCGCATTCCAATCAGAAGAAACAAGCGGAAAAGACAAATTGTCCTGTCACACAAAAGGGTAGATTCAAAACAAGCAAACACAACAACCTTAAAGCTATTTTCTTTCTTTCAAACATACTGCTCTCGACATTGGAAACTAACCATAACACGATACGGATGATTGCTCTTGTGACGATTAAGTTCAACACCAACAGAGAAACACTCCACACAAAGGTCAAAGTCAACACAAACAGCACATTTGAGACGAACCAAGCCAGAGAGATCTTTATCGCAATAGTTACAACAGTAAAGACCAGGCTTCCTCTCATTCCCAGCTTCACCTCCTACATCGCATTGCAATGGACATAACATTACAAGTTTTCCACAAATATATAAAAAGATAAGAACTTTAGAGAACAGTAGCTTGATAATACGTTAACTCGTACACCTACCAATGGAAACTGAAGGCCCTGGTGCATTCTCAGTACCCGAGGATAGCTTTTTCCTTTTAGATTTTCTGAAACAGCGAAAAAAATCAACAAGCTATGATATAGACAAGAGATCGTAGCAGTACGGAATCAAGAACCCACAACATAGAACTCCACTCCACTTAATCAAACATGGCAATTAACACAACTGAATTGGATTACAGAGAAATGTCAAGTAAGCAAGCAGAGAATAAACCCTAGACTAATTCGAACTAAAAACGGATAAAGGGTGAAACTTTATACGAACCCTGGATTCGCGTCTTCGGTAGCAGGACGAGACGCTAGTTTCGAACGACCCATCGGTACCAACGCTCGCTCGCACTTCTTCCCGGAAAATTGAGAAGAAGAAGAAGAAAAAAACAGACGACAGTGCGGAAATAAAAAGGCGTAAATGACCAAATTACCCCTAAATTTCAGTAATTATGTTCAAGCCAAACCCTACCGGCAGTTGCCACTCCTCCTTTGAACCTAACCAGTCAAAACTTGCCGCCACGGTCGCCGGGAAACTCAATAGCTCTCACTTCAATCGAATTCTCCGGGAAGGTAAAAGAAGCTTTGTGGGTTACATTCTTTTTGGTTTGTGCTGCATAAAGATATGTACTTTGTTTAAACTGTGTAGTAATGGTGGCGTGTTCTGTTGGGGAGCAACACTTCCTTAAAGGTGGGATTGCTCAGGAACTTCGAACTGATGGTCGGAAGAGATTGACTTACCGTCATACCTACGTCGAAACTGGTGTTATTCCGCAGGTAATGTAATCTCCTAGAGCTCCTCTGTTTCTCGCATGTTCATGATGTAATGTTTACAACATATTTTTTGCTTATTCTCTTACTCTTTTGTTGGTTTTAAGGCTAATGGTTCAGCGAGAGTTAGGATAGGTGGAACTCATGTGATTGCGAGTGTAAAGGTACTTCCTTTATTACTTTCTCTCTACACTGTCACTGCTTAATGTTAACTCAATGATCTTGTGTGATTGCAGGCTGAGATTGGGAGGCCAAGTTCACTCCAACCCGATAAAGGAAAAGTTGCGGTTTTCATTGATTGCAGCCCAACAGCAGAACCTACATTTGGGGTGAGCTTTTATATGTTATGGCCTGGTTATGGCTCTGTCTAGCACTTGTCACATCTGTTCTCATGGTCTGTATCTATCAATTGGGATCATAGCTTTGTTCAATATGAGATTTTGGTTATCATATTCATAACTTTGGCTTCAAAGTCTCAAGCTTTATGGTGTTAAGTCTCTAAGCGGCTAATACTTTGCGAAATGCTGTTACTCAGGGGAGAGGAGGTGAGGAGCTGTCTGCTGAGCTTGCTTTGGCTCTTCAAAGGTGTCTCCTAGGTGGCAAAAGCGGAGCAGGTTTGCAATCATGTTTCCTTTTTAACCTCTACATTTGTTACACTCTCAGCTTGTAATGTGTATAGCAACTTCATTTTGGTAACAGGGGCTGGGATAAATTTATCTTCGCTTTTGATTCAAGAAGGAAAAGTCTGATGGGAATCTATTGGATGCACTGAGTGCTGCCATTAAGGTAGTTTCTCATGAGATGTTGTTTTGTTTAGACTTAGGCCGAGGAATGGCTGTGACGGTAGTGAGTATATATAGTAATGCACTAGTTGACTAATGCTTCCCTGCAGGCTGCTTTAACCAACACCGCTCTACCAAAAGTCCAAGTTTCAGCTGAAATGGCGGATGATGAGCAACCAGAGATTGACATCAGCGATGAAGAGTATCAACAGTTTGACACTTCCAGTGTCCCAGTCATAGTCACGTTAACTAAAGTAAGCTTATCTTAGTTCTCTTAATTTTTGGTGAAGTTTACTAAACTTGTCTTTGGTTTAATCAGGTGGGAAAGCATTACATAGTTGATGCAACAGAGGAAGAGGAGTCTCAGATGAGCTCAGCTGTATCTATATCCGTGAACCGCGCAGGACATATCTGTGGGTTAACTAAAAGAGGTGGGTCTGGTTTAGACCCAAGCGTCATCCTTGACATGATCTCTGTGGCCAAGCATGTGTCAGAGACTCTGATGAACAAGCTTGACTCTAAGATTTCAGCTGCAGAGGCTTGTGAAGACGAGTCCTGATTGTATTTTGCTCTCAAGATCAAAAGGGCGGTTCCTTGTTAATGCGGCTATTGGCTTCTTTTGACTCCATTGTTTGTGGATCTTTGTTGAAAGTGGAAAGACATAACAAGTTTACATGAAGATTGTGATATTTTGGGAGAAGAAATGAGAACTGAGATAAGCTCAGCAAAAGTTTTTAGTGGACTTTGAAAGAAGAGAAGTTTGGTGGTCCATGATTAGACCCAAAGGTCAAATTAAATGTAAGTATGTGAGACCAATGATGATCACATGTGTATCTCAACTTTGGGGTTGGTAATGACTTTGAAACATTCAACTGTATTCACCAAACTCCCAATTCCTCTAAAACTAACTTGCAAATTTTATGGAAAATCAAATTTGTAAACTAATTGGAAAAGATATAAAGAAGCTAATTACAAATTGATTGAAAAGTTGATTTATTCTGTGAAAAAAGAGTGGAACCTTTTATACACTGAGAGACAAGCAAGCATATACACACACAGTGTCCCTTGCAACTTGTATAACCTATGCAGCTCTCTCGACTTTTTGTTTGTTTAAAGATTAGTTAATTAATATTATTGACAACACACACAAAAGAACAATTAGTTATGATATTTTGATCCATGTGATAGATTTTTGTTTTGTTGTGATCTCTAATTAATAAAACAATCTTCAATTTTTTTTAGACATATTAGCTTGTGATCTATTATCTTAATGCTCTCTGGATTAGTTTAAAGTGTGTAATCAATGAATTAAGCACTAAACAATATGCTCAAAATAATGTTTTTGTTGATAAGTGAATGCATGTTCAAAGTAATTAACGGTACCGTTAGTAATAACACACATTTTGTACGGAGAGAGACGGTGGCGCGTCGTGGAGGGAGAGGCGCGTGGAGAAAAGCGCCAAAAGAGAAACAAAATAAAAAAGCAAACTTTCACTTAATGGACCCATTTGTCCCCAACCTCTCATCTCCTTCTCTCATCAAACCCTAAAGGTCACGCATTTCGGCACTGCTAGTTCTCTGAATCAAGTTCCCATCTCTCTCTCCGTTTTGTTTTTCCCCAAGAAGCTCACTCGACTCGAAGCTTAATCTTCGGATCTTACAGCTGTCTCCTCGGTAGGTATTCTAACTCTTTCTAATCAAAAGTGGAGATCTTTCCTTCGTTTTCGATTTGGTGTTTTGCTTTTGAGTAAACTAAAAGGATGATTGTGGGTGGATTGTATTGGGACTTTGGTGTAGAGGAGACCATGAGCAGAGATCATCCACCTGAGCCTCTTGATTTCTTCATCTGGACTGTTGAGGTATTTCAATCATTCAGTAAAAATCCTTCCTTTGTGTGAATCTGAATCAACCCTTAACTGGGTTGATTCGATTTCACTCCTTATGATCTACTTCAGGTATGACCCTAAGGGTTGTTGTTCTTTCTTGGATCCAGTTATTAGGGTTGATGATTCTTAAGAACTTAGAACGTTGTTGTTTGCTTTTTAGTTTTGTTTTTTGTTGCTATTTTGGTGCCTCTCATGGTTACTGGATTAATAAATCTTGTTCCTTTAATGGTGTAACCATTGATTGGAAGCTCGAAAAGTGCTCTACCTCGTCATTTGGTTGGTTTAGATTCTTACTTGTTGCCTTAGTCGACCTGTGCTTCTTGATGTAAGTATACATCGGAAATGGTTTTGCCACAGGGTATCACTGGTGTGTTCAGTGGTGTTCGCATGTGTCACTTGCTTCGTTGCTTTTCAAGCAAAGAGAACACTCTTGAGTACGGTTGAATGCTGGATGAAGATTAGTTGATTGAAAAACTGAAATGTTTGGAAGGTGTTTTAAGTTGTTTCATGAGAGATAGGTAGAATTGGTCACACTTATAGTGGGCTTAGTTCATTCAGATGCTACTACTATGGCTTCTTTCTAGTCGGTTTGTTTGTGCTTTATGTTTACGGAGCTTCTTGTAGATGAGGAGGTTTTGTTCATTTTCTAAATACAGGATGTTGGATCTTGGCTTGAGGAGATCAACCTTGGCAGCTACCGCCTGATTTTTAAAGAAAATGGTGTTAATGGAGAGTATCTAGAAAGCATGTCTGTGTTCACAACCGAACAGATCCTTCACTTCATAAGGAGGCATCACATGAAATGGGGAGACTTCATCACCCTCTGTAAAGAACTCAGAAGGATTAAAGGTTCTCTCTCACTCCTCTCAGCTTAAAGTTTCTGCAGAAATTTGACTAAAAGGAAAAGAAACGTGTTTGTTCTTTTCACAGTGGCTTGCTTGAAAGGTGAACAGAGAGTTCGACGGCCATGGTGGGCACCTTCATGTCTGTCAGTAGTCTTTGTTAAGGCGGCTAAGCGCAACCGACAGTCTCGTGTTGTATCCCTTAAGCTTGAGTCTTGACATTACACTTTGGATGTTTATGTACGTACGTACTTGTCTCTCTTCTCTTTCTTTTCTTTTTTTTTCTGGTTTGGGGTTTGTCTGTGGAGATCAAAAGCCACACATGCACTAGGAAGAAACAAACTCAAGCTAAAATGCTGTTTGGCTTTGGTAAAATCTTGCCAGGGGAACATAAATTATGTTTTTTTTTGTACTTCGGTGTATACAAAGTTTGCTCTCAGATGTTTAATTATGGTTTGTGCAATACATAATGTGACAGATAATAGTATAGTAATTTGATTATACA
Source organism: Moricandia arvensis (assembly GCA_905132765.1). NCBI lineage: Eukaryota > Viridiplantae > Streptophyta > Magnoliopsida > Brassicales > Brassicaceae > Moricandia > Moricandia arvensis. The sequence continues at coordinate 85,517 of CAJHQP010001230.1, forward strand.
TATGTGAAAAACCCTTAAAGAGAGTATGTGGCTCTCTCCATTCACTTGGTCCATATGTTCTGAAGAAATATCATTGAGATGTGAGACTTTTTGGCATATAGCTCGTGCCATGGTTCCTGTTTGGAGATTAGCACTTTTAATAAATATCCTCTTGGTTAAAGATCTCTTCATTGAGTCTGCGTTATCTGTACATACAATTTGACAGTTGACATTTCCACTAAACCTACATTCTTGGCCTCAGTGTTGAATGAAGTCATGTTCATATGGTCTAATCAACCATATATGTCATGGCAGCTGGACATATCACATCCATGGTCGGATATCTTATAGTCACACCATTCATAAGCGGATCCAAAAATTAGGTGTTATGTTGTTTGGTATATGTTTGTGTATCATTTGGATATTGGTGTCTTTTCTTTGTATTTATGATGTTCAGCTAATACTGGATCATCCTATTTATCCAGTCCAAAGTAATTGGGCTTGTTACAAACTCAACCCGGCTCACACACCCGGACCGGGTTCAATGTCTCGAAGTCGATTTTGGTTTTAAAATGTATTTTTTTTAGGATAATGACGAAATTAACCTTGAACTATAACTAAACCCTTTCACATCCAGAAGCTTCCGCCTTTGGTCCCAAAAAAACCCTACTAAAACCTTTGTCAGTGCTACCACATATCAGAACCATCGTCCATCGTTTCACTTGCGCTAGTTTCTAGAAGCTGCGAAAATGCTCAGGCTCTCGAAGCGTTCCGTCTCTACCTTCTTACCCACCGGCGACAGAAGCTTCCGCGTCGCTGCAGCCGCGAATTCCATCTCCCGCTCTTCCCCATCATCTACCACGGTATCTAACCTTAGCTGCCCCCTCAGCTTTTATTTTCTTATGAGTGGATGTAAAGATCGCTGCTTTCTGAATTTAAATACGGGTTAGATAACCAATTGACTTTCGTATAATTAGATAGTGTTACCAATCACCTTAGATGCAATGCGTAACAATAAAAAATGAGTGATTGGATTACTCACAGGTTCGTTTCTCATTCTTTTATTTTGCTGTCTTAGGATTCGAAAAGAGGTCACAGTGAACCGAGATGCTATTCATCCTTGACCAATGGGAAATGTAAGCAAGGTCGGTCTTTGGATCATTTGAACATGAAAACCAATTGGTTTATGGGATACCGGTACGAATCCAGTGCCGCAGCATCAGACTCCACGTCTCAGGCTCCTCCACCTGCTGAGAAATTTGAATATCAAGCTGAAGTACGTTCAGTGATTAGATCCGTGCCTTACTCATATTTGATACAATTTATAAACGGCAGGTTATAGTTTTTTGTTTAGTTTACTTGAAATTTGTGATCAATTCTGTGTGTTGCTCGTGTTTGGCAGGTTAGTCGTCTCATGGACCTCATCGTTAACAGTCTGTACAGCAACAAGGAGGTGTTTCTTCGGGAGCTTATCAGGTATCTTCTCTCCTGATTTATACTCAAGTGTTTTGGTAATTTACTTCTTATGTTCTTTTCTAACAATCAACATTTATTTGTTTTTTTTAACAGCAATGCTAGTGACGCATTGGATAAACTGCGTTATTTGAGCGTTACAAACCCTGAGCTTTCAAAGGATGCCGCTGATCTTGATATACGCATCTATGCTGATAAGGAGAACGGAGTAATTACTCTCACGTAAGTCATTTAATGGTTTCTGCTTTTGTAAAGAACAATAGTCGTTAGAGAATTAACATGTCTGTACTTTTGTCACTTTTTCAGTGATTCAGGTATCGGTATGACACGCCAAGAATTAGTTGACTGCCTTGGGACTATTGCTCAAAGTGGAACTGCCAAGTTCCTGAAAGCTTTAAAGGTCCTTCTGGTTGATTCTACTATTTTCGAAAATCGCTTTTGAAGATATCAGTTGATCAACTAAGCATTGTTGTAATAATTTCAGGATAACAAGGATGCAGGTGGTGACAACAATTTAATTGGTCAATTCGGTGTGGGGTTCTATTCAGCATTCTTGGTTGCAGATCGGGTAACTTCTTATTCTGTGATCTCGGTGTACCCTGATCATTGATATGCTCACCAACTGAATGATGTGTTACTATCTATATTTTGAAGGTTACGGTGTCAACGAAAAGCCCAAAGTCTGATAAGCAATATGTATGGGAAGGAGAAGCAGATTCAAGCAGTTACAGTATTAGGGAAGAGACTGATCCTCAGTTAATCATTCCTAGAGGAACACGTATTACTTTGCATCTTAAGGTTTTCTCTATCTCAGTGAAAGTATATGTTCTCTCAAAAGAAAAAAACCCGGCATCCTAAACTTTTTTGTTTTCTCTCGTGATGCCTAATGTAGCGGGATGACAAAGGATTTGCTGATCCAGAGCGGATTCAGAAGCTGGTGAAAAACTATTCGCAATTTGTTTCGTTCCCTATATACACATGGCAGGAGAAAGGATACACAAAAGAGGTATGATCAACATGATAGCATATATCTGAACTCATAAATGCCCAAGTTGCTCTGTCTACAAGGGAAGAAGAAAATTAAGGTTCTTAACTTATTGACGAGCTTTGTATGTCGGTTCTCTCTTATACAGGTTGAGGTTGATGATGATGCAGCTGAGTCAAAGAAAGACGACCAGGATGACCAAACTGAGGTATGCTTGCTTCTCTTTCCCTGTTCTGTGAATTGTCTTTATCAGAATCAGAGAATAGCTAGATTTGCAAGGATAGTTGGCTTAGAGCTTTCTCCTTCTTTTTTAACTTAAACAGAGAAAAAAGAAGACCAAGAAGGTTGTTGAAAGATACTGGGATTGGGAACTTACTAATGAGACGCAACCAATCTGGGTAAGAACTGCTTGATGTAGTTTATGTGTACTCAGAATCAACAAAATACGGAACCAATTCAGGAGTTTGTTTCTGTTTACTGCAGCTCCGGAACTCTAAGGACGTGACGACAGAGGAGTACAATGAGTTTTACAGAAAAACTTTCAACGAGTATTTGGACCCGTTGGCATCATCCCACTTCACTACAGAGGTACGTTCGAGGGAAAACATCTGTTGAAGTAGTATATTTTTGTAAAACAACCAAAGCAGATTATGGTTTGGATTGTTCTTAGATTCTCTTACTGATATTGCTCTTAATGTAGGGTGAGGTCGAGTTTAGGTCCATCCTTTACGTGCCACCTGTCTCACCAATGGGGAAGGATGACGTGGTTAATCAAAAGACAAAGAACATAAGGCTCTATGTGAAACGAGTTTTCATTTCAGACGATTTTGACGGCGAGCTGGTGAGAGAAGTTTCTCTTGGCGTGGCCTTTTAAGCTACCTGTCTTTCTATTTTGTATTGATATCCATTTTCGCGGTGTTTGGTGCTTTCTGAACAGTTTCCTAGGTACTTGAGCTTTATTAAGGGTGTTGTGGACTCACACGATCTCCCACTTAATGTGTCCCGTGAGATTCTTCAAGAAAGCCGCATTGTAAGAGCCAATATCCATTTTTATGCAAAGCCTTCAGGATATATCATATATGTTCTTATTTGGGTTGGTTTAATTGTCATGTTTTGTTAAGCTTACGTTTTTGTATTGTGTCTCAAAGGTGCGGATCATGAAGAAACGTCTGGTGAAGAAAGCTTTTGATATGATTTTGGGAATTTCCTTGAGTGAAAACCGAGAAGTATGCTTCAGAACTCTTGATCCCTTCTGCTTACATTTATCTTTATTTCTCTTTTTAGAAATCACTGCTATGTTCTGGTGATGATATTCTTAACATCAACAAATGACACTGCTTACTTACACAGGACTATGAAAAGTTTTGGGATAATTTCGGCAAACATCTAAAACTGGGATGCATCGAGGACCGCGAGAACCACAAGCGTCTAGCTCCGTTGCTTCGATTTTTCTCCTCCCAGAGTGAGAATGACATGATCAGTTTGGATGAATACGTCGAGAATATGAAAGCGGAACAGAAAGCTATATACTACATTGCTTCGGACAGTGTTACAAGTGCTAAGAATGCTCCTTTCCTCGAGAAGCTTATGGAGAAGGAACTTGAGGTGACATAATTGTACTTACTTGCAAATATTCCTATTATTCTGAGTTTGATCCTGAGGTGATTGATATTTTCTGTTTTATGTGATTTTAGGTACTATATCTGGTAGAACCCATTGATGAAGTTGCCATACAGAGCTTAAAATCTTACAAGGATAAGGACTTTATCGACATCAGCAAGGAAGACTTAGACCTAGGCAAGTGTTCAATGCAATTCCCTTGATTTATATAATCCCACCTCATCGCATAATAACACCTTCCGTCTGCAATCTTGTATTGACAGGAGACAAGAACGAGGAGAAAGAGGCAGCTGTGAAAAAGGAGTTTGGGCAGACTTGTGATTGGATAAAGAAACGATTGGGCGATAAGGTTGCCAGTGTTCAAATTTCGAGCCGTCTTAGTTCATCACCCTGTGTTCTTGTATCTGGTAAATTTGGTTGGTCAGCCAATATGGAGAGGTAAGATCTAATCATTTTACAAAGTAAGAACTTGTTTTGTCTCTTGTTTTTCCTGGTGAACTAACAGAGAATATATTATTTCGACAGGCTAATGAAGGCACAATCAGCTGGTGACACAACAAGCCTCGAGTTCATGAAAGGAAGAAGAGTATTTGAGATCAATCCTGACCACTCGATTATCAAGAGCATAAATGTGAAGTCACCATCAATCATCACTTTGTCTACGCTATCAGAATAGATGTGTGAACCGCTTGTTTAATATTGACTTGGTTGTTTTCATCATTCCACAGGCTGCTTACAAGACTAACCCAAATGATGAAGATGCGATGAGAGCCATAGATCTTATGTATGACGCAGCACTAGTTTCTAGTGGATTCACGGTAAGCCTCTGATTGCAGTAACACATTTTTTCTCTGAAATGAGGTGTGAGAAGATTATTAAAAACCTTGGTTGTTGTTTGTCAATACGTACAGCCAGAGAATCCAGCAGATATCGGTGGGAAGATATACGAGATGATGGGTATTGCTCTTTCCGGTAAAATTGGTCAAGCCTGAGGTTCAGCACGCAGCAGGATATGGCACATTCTCACAATGCAGAGCTCTTAGAAGCTGAAGTGGTTGAACCAGTGGAAGTAGATGGGAAGAAATGAAACAGGCAGCCTAATGTCCCTGTCCTTCACGATCTCAATTTTTCGTACCATCATACTATTCTTCTTTTAGTATCAGCAGCAGGCATAATAGAACTCAGAGTATTTACATTCTAGCATCGATGGGGAATGAGCCAATGATATTCTCTAAACTATGTGTTGAACAAATTGAGAATGTTGAGCTGTTAAGTTTAATTTTCCTTGGTATAATCTAATCAATGTTCAACTCTTTTTTTAAAGAAAAAGTTTGAGCTTCTTACTGCATTAAACTTAAAACTATTCGGCACTACAGGTGATTGTATATTAAATATAGGGGCGTTGAGCTGGATGGCATTATTAGCCAACACTCAACACAAGTCGGCGGTTACTTACTGGTCAGGTTCATTCAGAACTATTTTTTTTTTTTTTGTCAACTTTCATTCAGAACTTATTATACCTGTTTCGTCTGTTTTCAATAAAGAGATAAAAATAAAATAAACAAATAAGAAGTTTCCATTGTGTGTCTCACGCCTTTTTCTTTCGTCCTCTACGGCTTCATAACGTTCTCCAGACATCATATCTCCGGTGAGTCCTTAAACCTTACAGGTGCGTAGTTTTGAGGGTAATACAGTTGATAAATGTGTGCTACGATGGTTATTAGCAATTAGTATCAAGGATTTGTTTTTGAGTTTTCTAGCGTTCAATCAACGAGCTGAAAAGATTCTGATGAACTCTTGTCTAGCTTCTGCTTTGTGTTATTATGTCCTTGTCTTTGTGTTTTGAGCTTCCACTAGTGACTAATCTCAGCTCAATAATCAAATATAGATGTAGTTTTTTGTCTGTAAAACGTGCACTTAGTTTTTTTTTCTGGATTAACACTCAAAGTACCAGTGTTCATTAGCTCAACTAGAAATGAATCTGACCATTGTGTTGGAGTCTGAAGAGATTAAAAGTTTTGGTCCGAACCTCCTAGTATTTGGAAAAAAGTACTCAAATGTTTTATGCTCATAACGTTATTTAGCTGGTAAACAAGTATATTATGATCACTGCAAATTACATCTCACATGAAAAGTTTTTTTGTAAGGTCGTTTAGATTGTCTGATTTCACATGTACGTGTTCGTTCTTCTTCACTGTTTGATGTGTGTGTAAGGTTTCTCCTTTGTGTTTTTGGTCAAATATTAATTTGGCATAATCTGGCCTCTGTGTCTGCAGATGGGGACATCATCTGGATCCAATCTCCCTCACCAAATGCTGCCTCCACGCCAGCAACCACAAACTCTTCTCTCCCTTGGATCTTCGGATCCCCACATGTCACGTTCTAGTTCTGCCATTGTGCGTGAATCTCCAGCTGAAACTGCCAACTCTCAAGAAACTTGGCCAACCTCAAAGTCATTGCCTGGTTCTCATGACCAACATCTGATCCGCCATGTTTCCATCACCCACAAAGTGTCACTACGGGACATAGCTAAGAGAGAGTTGACATAGTCTCTGAGAGAATGCTGCGTTTACCAGAAAGACACCTCGATGAGTTAAAGAACAAGCTTAAGGCTATCCTTGAAGGAAATGGTATGCAGCCCACAGATGAGTTTATGCTTCTGCAGAAGCTTTGTCCAGACGCGGTTCGGATTCTTTAACTTCAGAGACACTTGTCAGAGCCCACCGAGTGCAGCTTGTAATCCTTGTAGCTATAAAAACTGGAATCCAAACATTCTTGCACCCGAACATCAATCTGTCTCAAACAAACTCTCATTGAGATCTTCTTGTACAAGAGATGCAGAAACATAGCTTGCCAAAACGAGCTCCCAGCTGATGACTGTCCCTGCGAGACATGTGCTAACAAGAAAGGCTTCTGCAACATGTGCATGTGCGTGATCTGCAGCAAGTTCGACTTTGCAATCAACACTTGCCGCTGGATTGGATGTGATGTGTGTTCTCATTGGACTCATACTGGATTGTGCGATTAGGGAGGGAGACATCTTGATGGGAGAAATGTTGTTCAAGTGTGGAGCGTGTAACCATACTTCTGAATTGCTTGGTTGGGTTAAAGATGTGTTTCACCATTGTGCCAGCAAACTGGGATAAGGAGTCTTTGATGAAGGAACTCGACTTTGTGAGTAGGATTTTCCGTGGAGGGGAAGATACAAGAGGAGGAAGCTATTCTTGAAATGTGAGGAGCTTATCAACAAGATTAAAAGTGGCTTGGCAGAAGCAGCAGCTGCCAAGTTGATACTGATGTTCTTCCAAGGTAAGCACACTCGCCTTTTATATATATATATATAAACATAATAAAGGTTGCTTTGTCTTGAGTCTTGGACTCTTGACCATGTTTCTTGTATTTAGAAATTGAATTGGACTCTCCAATGAACTTTGAAAATGGAGGAACGATAGCACCTCAAGATGCATGCAACCGTATAGCTGAAGTTGTGAAAGAAACACTGAGGAAAATGGAGATAGTGAGTGAGGAGAAGACAAGGATGTATAAGAAAGCGTTGTCAGGGCTTGAGGAATGCGAGAGAGAGATGGAAGAGAAAGCCAAAGAAGTGGCGGAACTGAAGATGGAGAGGAGAAGAAGAAGCGGCAGGTAGAAGAAGTAGAGAGGATAGTGAGGTTGAAAGAAGCAGAGGCAGAGATGTTTCAGTTGAAAGCAAACGAGGCGAAACTCGAAGCAGAGAGGTTGGAGAGGATTTGAATGCGAAGAAGGAGAAGACAGAGGAAGAGGAGTACGTGAGCAACTACTTGAAACAGAGGATGAGCGAGGCAGAGGCTGAGAGAGAGTATCTGTTTGAAAAGATGAAAGAGCAGGGAAGTGGTGGTGAGGCGTCAGAGTCAGTGATGTACTCAAGGATCAGAGAAATGCCTTCATGGACACAATGCACCGTCACAGAGTATGGATACAATGAGCCGTCATCAACAGTAGATGCAATCAACCTGTGAGATTAATGGTTTTGGACTTTCATTTAGGTTGTGAACAGTCTGGTTATATGCATCATGGTAATAATTCAGACGTTCTTTGGACAAAAGAAAGAACTGCATAATAGTTACTCCCTTATATGATGTTAAAAGGAAGTTTTAATGTTTAAGGAATTTTTAATGTTTTAATATTTAACTTTATTAAAAATCTATTTAGTAATGATGTTTTGTTTACTTTATTATTGATTGAGTAATTTAAATTTATATTTTGGTGTTATTTTTAAGTAAAAAATATTCCTTTCATTTTATAAAGATACATGTTTTAGAAAAAAAACATTTGTTTTCAAAAAAAATACTTTTTTGTATTTCAATACTTATCAACTGATAATGATAATTACTAATTTTTTTTTTTAAAATAATTGGCCTTTTATTAGATTCTTATTGGTGGAAAAATAATTACAAATAATTATGTATTTATTGTATGATTTATTCATATGTGTGGAAATTTAAAATGTGTATATATTAAAAATATATAATAATGTTTCTAATAACTGTTCAATGTTCATCCTATAATTTTATTTTTGAAGTGATTTTCTTTAACCCAAAAGATTTGTTTTAGAATATCATAATTTTGAAATAGAATGAGTAATTGGCTAAAAATCCTAATAAAGTGGTTGTAAAGACAATTTTTCTTACTTACGGGGTCAAAAGTTGATATAAATCAGAATATTTGGAGCCAAGGTGTAATTTTTCCGGAAGCTAAACGCGTACAAGGAATCGTTACCGACAAATTCATCTGCCACCATTGTGTTTCCCTGTCTGAACCAGGAAACCAAACCCTAGCGTCCGAATCATCAAACAAGTTTTGTCGAATCCGAAACTCGAATCGTAGTTTTGTTTCTGATTCGAGATGTTTCTATCTCCTGGCCACTCTCCACGTCATCTATCTTCTCCGTCACCGTCTTCTTACTCCGATGATGGCCTTCGCAGCTCTTCCTCCTCCTCAAAGATCACACCTCGAAATCCTAGAAAGCGAATGAGAGTCCTCGACGAGGACGCTTACGTCGAAGCCATCGAGAAGATCATCGAGCGAGATTACTTTCCCGATATCTCCAAGCTCAAGGACCGGCTCGATTGGATCCAGGCGGTGAAAACCCGTGACCCGATTCAGATCCGAGATGCTCAGTTAAAGATCATCGAGAGGCGTGGGAAGAAGGGGAATCATCATCACGGTGCGGACACGGAGGGTAGAACTCGAACACCTGGTTCTACTTTCTTGAGAAATTTCACTCCTTTAGATGAGTTTGATGGTAAGACTCCTAGAGAAGTAGAAGTAGTAGTTGCTGCTGATGATGGTGGTGGAGATGGAGATGGAGACGGTGATGTTGATGTTAATATGTCGTTAGATGAGTTCTTTAGGAGGTATACTAGTGAGGATAACGATAGCTTTTCTAAGATCTTGGAGAAGGTTAATAAGAGGAAGAAGGAGAAGTATGGGTATCTTCTTGAAGGTGGTGATGTGATTGAGGATGTAAAGAGAGATAGGATTACTGATGGTTACGGTACATCTTATCAGCCACCGAGTACTTTAGAAGGATGGAAATATACGGCGAAGAATCTTCTCATGTATCATCCAGCTGATCGTGGCGAGGCGCCGTTGACTGAAGAGGAGAGGGCTGTGAGGTTAGCTGGATTGACTAAGGAGATAGTTAAAGGCAACACTCGTTTTCAAGGGAAGACGATGGATTGTAGGCCGAGAGAAGATGGTTCGGTGGAGATTCTCTACACTCCTATCGCAGGGTCTTCTCCTATGCATGTCTCAGGTAGGGATAGAGATAAGTCTAAGAGGTATGATCTTGATGATTTAAGGAAGACTCCGAATGCTTTCTATGTGGAATCAGATAAGAGGGCGGATAACGGGTATAGCTTTTTAAGAACGCCGTCTCCTGCACCTGGTCTTGATGAATCACCTTTTATTAACATGGGGTGAGATCGAAGGAACTCCAATGCGATTAGATCTTGAGGATACACCTATCGATATAGGTGGTAGTGCTGATGGACCTCACTACAACATTCCATCTGCACCTGCAAGAGACATGAGGGCACATTCTTTATCAAGGGACGCGTCGCGGAAGCTGAGAGAGAGATCAAAACAGTATGTTTAAGAAGCCTCCGTTGCCATCACCTCATCGAAGTGGAAGTGCAAGTCCGAATGTTAGGACGCTTCACCCGCTGCTCAGAAGTTTTTCAGACGGGCAATAAGGAAATCTTCTGCTACTGTTGATGAGAGCCTTCGTGCAAGTTATCGTGGAGCGAGTCCTGGTGCTGTGACTCCTAAGAGTGTTTCTAGATTCGGCAAAGATAGGATCACCCCGGTTCAAAGTCGCCTTGATTGTGCGAATGCTGTAAACTTATATGAGGTTTTAATACTTTGGTGCTCATAGAGGCAACAAAGATACGCCTTCTTGTACATCTTTGGCCAAGTGCTGTTGACTCTTTTCAAATGGAATACTATCTACGTTTGCCTTAATTAATTGATCTCCACAGCTTCTCTCTTTTTCTTAGTAGCTAATTTTCTGCTCCGAGACCAACAGGTTGCATGTGTCAGGCCATGCTGATTGATAGGTTGCTTTGGGTACTAAAGTTATGAAAGCATGAAAATTAACGAGAAAGAATGCTTGAAACAAACATGAATCAGAAGCTAGCTATAGAGTAATCATCAAACATACATATATTTATATACAAGAAACATGGGAGGTGTTTTTCAAAGACAACGTTGAGGATAAATAAACCCAGACAAGTAAAACAAAAGCACACAAAATCTCACTATAATATATGTTACTGGTTCCACAGAAATTGTTATTTAGATCATAGCAGCATCTGTCTCCACACAGGAGTCACCTCTTGCCTTGTCAGACTCCAACACTTTCTTTGAAGCTTCGATGACAATTTGATTATTGACGTAATGCTTACGAAAAACAGGCATATAGACATCAGCTCCACCGATCAGTTCGGTTCTGGTGTCACAAGTCTTTCTGAGAGTGAAGAAACCTTTCTGTCCACAAACCTCACACCTCGCAGTTAGCTTTGTCACAGAATCAGCTATTGGTATAATATCAAGAACAGCACCAAAGCTCCTTCTGCATTTTAACAAGAAAGGAACACATTCAAGTCACAGTTCAACCAAAATTGTTAAAGATTTGAAGTAAAAGTATCAAGTAACACCTTAAATAGTCACCATCAAGGCCTGCAACAATTACAGTTTTGCCATCAAGATCAGCAACTTTGGCAGCAAAACTCATAAAGATCTCCAAAAAACTGAGCCTCATCAATACCAATCACATCAAACTGCCAATCATTTAAAGAAAAAAAAAAACAAATCTTCAATCCAGATTCTTCACAATAAGACACCAATTACACACAAAAAGACAAAAGATTAAACCTTGTCATAAGCATCTTGTCCGAATCTCTCGGGAAACGACATGAGATCTGGAAGAGCCCAGCAAGGGAATCCAATTCCATCATGCGTCACCACTGAATCCTTGGCATATCTCGTACCCTTACTCGATTTCACCATCGCAACACTTCTACATAACCAAATCGAAAGCAAATTATATCACTGAATCGTAAACCCAGATCCAGTTCGGTCTGACGGTTACAATTATTTACCTTCCGAGGCTAATCTCTGACTTGATTCGACGGAGGAGAGAGGTGGATTTCCCGGAAAACATAGGACCAGTGATGACATGAATAGCACCGGATCCGAGATGTCCCTCTTCTGAGATGTCACTGAGCAAAACGGAAGCTTTGAGGGTCGCCATAGAGATAGTGAGTGAGTAGAAAGGCTTAAACTTGCTTGTGGTTTTGGGTAGAGAACGTGAATAGCTTGTGGGATGGTATATATATCAGAGACGCAGAGGTTGAAGAAAGGAAGAGAATTGTGGGAGAAGATTTGTCAAAGGTAAAGGTTTTTGAAATTTTCGACATCTTTTTTTTTGGAGGGAAACCATTTTTAGAGGGAGTTTTTTTTTTCATAAAGCCGAAAACACATGGACTTTTAAATGTTTGAAATAAAAATGACATAGACGTTTGAAAAGATCGTATTCGATTTTTATTTATATGTGGGCTTAAGCCCAAGATATCATAGGCTTTTCTTGGCCCTAAGGTAAACATGTTCACAGTCTTATTCAAATGTTCCATCTAGGATACATAATGTTTTATTTTGACTAGCTACATAATTAGGTGACCTCCATTTTTGGTCGTGGGGATAATCTTATATCACAAAAAATAAAATAAATATTTTAAATAAAATATATGATTTTTTTCCAATAGAACGCAAAGTATACTATAATAAATATACTGAACTAATTAGTGGGAACGATGAGTTAAATCAACAAAATCGATAGATGTTTAGATAAATTTGAGATTCGCATGATCTTTAAACATGAGAACAAAAATTTATATAAGTTGAAAGTTTTAAAATATATGGTGAATGTCGACTAATTTATTGGTGTTGACACCATTTTCACCATCTAAAAGCAGTATATTGCGAAAATTACATTTATCGTGTAAATCAAACTTCCATTATGCATATATATAAGTATGAGACCATGTCGCATGTTTCTCTCATTCCTATTGATGTTTTTCATCTCTGATTTGTGTAAAACTCTTAGTGTCGTGAGAACATGATGGATTCATTTCAGGCTTTGTCGACGTAGCAACACCATCATGTATGAGGACTAATCCCATTGACAATGGAAAATAGATAAACCTTCATTTGTTTGTTAAATTTGGTGTTTATTTCCACAATTTTCTTCTGTCTATACTACTAATAATATACGTTTTGCATTACGATTTTAATTATTGAAAAATCTGCCATCCATACTTTCCATATATATATATATATATATATATATATATCATATCATATTATTCAAAAAATCAAGATTTTCCCTTTTTTTTTAAATTAATAATCAAAATTCATAAAAATCAAAAATATGATAAAAATTTTTTTAGTTTGATGGAATAGTCAATAACGCATGTTTGAACGGCATATAATCATTTAGAAAAATATGATTTATAGATTCTTCATTTACACAGCAACGTGTATAATTAAACACATTATATATATATATATATATATATTTTCTAACCGGTAAGTTATCTAATGTAATTTATGAAATTAAATATTTAAATTTTTTTGTAAACATTTGTGATTTCTATATAAAACTAAAAAATAAAACAAATTAAGAGTCTGAACATATAATCAAATAAACATATAAATCTTAAAGTAAAAAACCACAACTGGTTACAAAAAATGATGTGAATAAACATCATTAGCTGTAGTCTTTAGTTCAATACATTGTTAATTTGTTAGTTTAGACTTAGTGTCAACATTCTAATTAATCTAGATTTTTGTTTTAAGATATAAACTAAATATTTTTCCAAATTATTTATATATATTTTCGGCAACAATAGTAAAAAGTTGCGTGTAATAAAAATGGAAGGGGAAAACAAAACTCCGCAATTTCCTTTTATTACAAAACGCACATAGCTTTGTAATGTTAAAATAAAAAAACTTAACCTTTTATATATAAATACAGAGACAGAGACATATCTTCTTCCTCTTGCACCCGAAAAGCCTTTGTCTTTCTATCTCTACATCTCTCTCCTTCTTCCTTCTCTCTCTATATCTCTATCTCAGAGCGCGTTCTCAGTACGTTTTTGATTGAACGCCATTGAAAATTGAGTTAAATCGGTTTGAATCGGATTGAGCAGAACCATTATCATTTTGTTTCTCTTCTCTCGTTCCTGTGGACAAAAGGGGGCAGGTTTGAGTTATGCCCTCTATTCAAATCGTGCCTATCCTCAGATCTTAGTGTTCCCTCGACGAGATTCAGCATCTGGGTTTTCTTAATCTGATTGGTGGGTTTTCGATGTTCGATTGATTCCTTTGATCTGAGATTTTGATTCATGTTTTTGATTCGTTGATCAGACTCTCCGACAGGATCTCTTAGCTTTTGTATTACGGATCTGTTGTTCGTAGATTGAATCCAAGTTTGCTCTTTTGGTCTTTGCCAGATGTGTTTTGTCTGAATTTGATTGATCAGATTCTGAGAATCGATCAAATCTGATTTCCTCATCCGCACGACCAATTTTAAAAAGACAGAACCTTTTTAAGCTTATGTGTTTTGATCTGTTTTGCTTGTGTTTGATTTATTACAACTTTTGTGATGTCTTTGTGTGCAGAGCAAAAATGCAATCCGACAATGGAAAGCTGTTCATCGGAGGGATATCTTGGGACACCAATGAGGAACGTCTCAAGGAGTATTTCAGCACTTTGGTGAAGTCATCGAAGCTGTGATCTTGAAAGATCGTACCACTGGTCGTGCACGTGGGTTTGGCTTTGTTGTCTTTGCTGATCCAGCTGTTGCTGAGTTTGTTATTACCGAAACGCATCATATCGATGGAAGATTGGTATGTTTCTCTGATGCTAACACTCTTCTAGGCTTTGATTCTGTACAATGTAACTTGTTTTCAAAGCTTCTTTATGCTATCAAGCCTTAAAGTTATTACATTTGTGTTGAATTGACGTTTCCTTTCTAAGTAAGTTTTAAATTTTGTTTTTTTTTTTTGTGTAGGTTGAAGCCAAGAAAGCTGTTCCTAGAGATGACCAGAACATGGTAACTAGAAGCAACAGCAGTAGCATCCAAGGATCACCTGGTGGACCAGGAGGTCGCACACGGAAGATATTCGTTGGAGGGTTACCTTCTTCTGTCACTGAGAGCGATTTCAAGACCTACTTTGAGCAGTTCGGGACAACGACCGATGTGGTTGTTATGTATGATCACAACACACAAAGGCCAAGAGGTTTCGGATTCATAACTTATGATTCCGAAGACGCGGTTGAGAAAGTGTTGCTCAAGACATTTCATGAACTTAATGGTAAAATGGTTGAGGTTAAGAGGGCTGTTCCGAAGGAGATGTCTCCAGGTCCAACTCGTAGCCCTCTTGGTGCTGGTTACAGCTATGGTGTTAATAGGGTCAATAACCTCCTTAATGGATATGCTCAAGGGTTTAATCCAGCTGCAGTTGGAGGCTACGGGCTTAGGATGGATGGTCGGTTTAGTCCGGTTGGTGCTGGAAGAAGCGGGTTTGCAAATTTTGGTTCTGGCTATGGGATGAATATGAACTTTGATCAGGGCTTGCCTACAGGGTTCACTGGAGGTACAAGTTTTAATGGGAATGTAGACTATGGCCGAGGTATGAGCCCTTACTTCATTGGGAACACAAACCGGTTTGGTCCTGCTGTTGGTTATGAAGGAGGCAATGGAGGAGGAGGAGGAGGAAACTCGTCCTTCTTCAGTTCGGTTACACGGAACCTATGGGGAAACAACGGTGCTCTTAACTATAACAACAATGCTACAAACTCAAACACAAACTCCAACACGTACATGGGAGGATCAACAAGTGGGAACAACACTCTTAGCGGCCCATTTGGAAACTGGGGCGCTCCTGGAGGTGGAAACAACGCTGTTAGTAACGAGAATGTGAAGTTTGGTTATGGAGGAAACGGTGAATCTGGTTTGGTTGGGAACTGGTGGATATGCAGCAAGGAACATAGGGCCTAGCAAGGCAGCACCGTCGTCTTCATTCTCTTCTGCCTCGGCAACCAACAACACTGGTTATGATGGATCAGGACTTGCAGAGTTTTACGGGAATGGTGCAGTCTATAGTGATCCCACGTGGAGATCATCAACTCCAGAGACAGAAGGACCTGCTTCTTTTAGCTATGGGATTGGAGGAGGAGGAGGTCCTTCTTCGGATGTTTCAGCTAGAAGTTCATCTCCAGGTTTTGTTGGCAGTTACAGTGTGAACAAGAGACAACCAAACAGAGGTAATTTACTTTAACACATGATTCTATGCTTAGAGAATGCCATGAGCTAGTTGATTAGTAAGAGAGTAGAATAAGAACGTATTTTCCCTTATACAAAGCCTAGATAGGTTCCAAACTACACTACTATGCTTAGATTGTGATGATCTTCTTCTTTCTGGTATAAAATGAACCATGGTTGCTTGCATACATAATGCTAAAATCAGTAGCCAGCTTTCATCATTACTGTTATCTAGTTCATCAGGGTATGTGCTAATGTAGCTAGGAAACTAGCTTAACCTTATGCATTGGTGACAACATATGAAGAAACCTAACTACATAACTGGTGTCATATCGCTCAACTGCACTGAGTTATGTCTCCATTTCTTCGCCTTTGTGTTGCAGGAATTGCTACTTAGTACATTCGTTTTTGTTTTACCACGATATTGTAGGCGAGCCATCAAGGTGAACAATCTGTGTCTTTTGGCGAATCTTTTAGATTATCTTCATACAAAAGCCCATGGAGGACAAAAACTTGATCATATCATCATCAGCTAGAGCTAACCTGAAAAAATCCCTCATGGTTTGGTTTTCTAAATTCATTGGTCCTCCTCATAGGCTTCTCTTCTGCTTTTCTTTTTTTTTCCTATTTTTGTTTTTTTTCTTCTTTCAATGAGGGACAGTAGAAACTGGTGTCAGTCTCCGGCGAGGCAGTAATACATAAGAAGAGTTCAAACAAAAACCAAAAAAAAAAAAGGGATGATCCTTCTTCCTTAGTTTTATTTTATTGTCATGTAATGGTTCTTCTTCATCTTCTTGGGGGTTATGTCTTAAGGTTTGGTGTTTTGAGGCAGATTGTACTAGAGGGCTTATATGTTTCTTTTTTTTTTTTTTTTTGATAGTGTGAGATATTGGATAAGAGTATTTAGCCATTGTAGGGCTTTGGAGAATAAGTCTTTCTTTTTAATGTTTGTATGTCTTATGCGAACGCAAGCAAAACTCGTTTCTGTTCATGTACTTCTATTTTATAGAAAAACTATTTTTATGTTTTTCTTTTCTTCTCTTCTGCTCTTTTTGTAGAAAAAAAAAGTTCTAGTGAATGACAAAACATTCAAGTTGTATGACTTACTCCTTTACTCGTGATACTCAATCTGATTTACAGTATGTGATGATCTTCATAATAAGAGTCTAAACCAAAGGTAATAACTTTGATAAGAAACATAAGGGATAACAAACTTGGGTGTAAATGTTAGTAGATCACTATGTTTAATGCTTCAACTAGTTTGACCAGCGATGAACCGATGTGAAAATCATGTTAGTGTTAGATTTTGGCTTGATTTAAGATTATGATAAGTGAGATTACACTCTTACATTTTATAAAAAATGTCACTTTGACATTTTTCACACAGATTAAAAAATAATTAAAAATATATTTATATTTTTATTAATTACACATTCAATTAATAGTATTTGAGATAAATAAAATTATTTTAAAAAATTGATGTATTTTTAATTAATATTAAGCTGAAATTATAATGAAATTCGAAAATAACATTTTGTAATAAAAAAATTTAAAAATGATATTTAATATAAAACAGAGGAGTATAATCTTATCCGTCTATATATTCGTATCATTGTAGAGAGTAAATGTTTCTATTGAATGCATGTTTGTAATTTTGAGCTGTGCAGCCAGCTTCTAATGTTCTTAAGTAATGGTAATAAAGATTAAAACCTTGAAAGGACTTTAGTATTATGAACTAAAGACATGCATATTGCATTATCATAATCGTAGAAATAGTGTTAACTTTATACGAAGGTGAGATCCTAAAAAATATTTGTGTGTGTTTACCATTTATATTACAAATAGAAAATGAGTATTCAAGCTAGCTGTGCTGCATGGGCATCTCAAAGTTAAATTTATAGGGAAATATCTAAATTAATTTTATAGAAAATATAATCCAAAATATACTTAAAATTTTTAATGTTATTATTATATATTAAAGCACTCTTGCAAATTAAGAGTCATACAAAATTTACTACCCAATCATGTGTCCACTCTCTAGAGATATCCACATGATTTATATGTCAAAATAATATAAATACAATAGATATATTTCAAAACTTTTCCATCCGCAGCGTCTTAATTAACAAGAATCGATGGATGCATGGTGGAGAAGCGACTATATAATTCAAGGACCAGGTTTAGCGATCTCAGTGCAAGCAGGTGGAATCATCTGTCCGGTGACAACAGGCTTCATGTTAGCACATGCCGAGACAGCTGGTCCTTCTACACCGTTGTGGACCAAGTTGATGTCAGCAAGAGCAACATTAGTGCAAGGAGTGCCTGCGCTGCCAGATTAATTTCACAGCATTCTTTGTAGCTGATGTGCCCTTAATGTTCTTGAAGGTCACGTCCGATAATTTCACCTTAGATGGTACCTGCACATATATTAATCGAAGATATATATTTATAAGGTGTTTTGTTATAATGTCTCACACTATAACCTAATATTACTAGAAGTCATTAGCTCAACTACAAAGAAGTTTTGGGTCTGGAGGATTACAAGTTCCGGTCTCAAAGCTCTTAGTATTCCAAAGGAAAAAAAAAGAAGTAACATTATGTTTGGGTTACATACCCCAGCTTTGCAGCCGGCATAAGGACAGTACTCTTGGTCGATGAGAACGGGAGTGCTAACATTGTCCATTGTGATATCCTCAAAAATAATGTTGGAGGCGATACCAGGGGGAGATCCAGGCCATGTCTTGATACGAACACCATTACTGGTGTTCTTGATGAGGCATTTCCTCACGGTGACTCCTCTGACTGGTTGCTCAGTAGGGTACCGTCCGAGACTACCGACGGCAATGCCGTGTCCCGGTCCACATTCCACGTTCTCAACAATGAGATTTTCAGTACCATCTCCTATGGAAACACAGTCATCTCCTGTTTTAATCTTTGCCCCTATTAAGTTAACACCAATGGACCTTCCGATATGGATACCATCGGTGTTGAGACTCTCTGGAGGTGCATCAATACCAATATTCTCAAGAGTTACGTTCTTGCAGTTGAGAATGTTCATGTGGAAAAGTTTGCTGTTGTTGATGTTATGCCCCTAATTTTCGAGTTTGTGAGACCCGTGAACCGGATGTTCTGTCACCAAAACGCATATAACTCACCAAACTACTAATAGTTATAAACATTAAATTATATAGGTGATGTAAGTGAATGTTGTTCTTACGATGGGGAGATTGTTGCATTTTCCAGTTTTGGCACAGTCATTGGCCTTCCAAGCCAGGGAGCCTTGACCATCAAAAATGGCTCCGTTTCCAATCAAATTGAAATCAGCAAGATTAGTAAAATCAATCCATCCACAGTTAGGCTTAGTGCTACCGACCGTAGACGGAGCTTTCAGATTGCCATTCATTTCTAAAGTGACGGGACCTTTGCATGGACCTAGGAACTCTATGTCGGTCACCAAATACTCACCCTTTGGCACTGTAATCTTGCTCGGCCCTGCTGCTTCACATGCTGTTTTCCATACAGCCACAAATGCCTATTTATAAAATCCATACAAAATCTAATTCAATATGAGGATAATGTAATGTGTATATTTATAATATCAGATTAATTGGTTCATACCGCAGTGTCATCGGTTGTTCCGTCTCCTTTGGCTCCTGCTGCTTTAACGTCTAGTGCTCCTGCTGGTGCAGCTGCAGGGCCTCCTACGGCTCCTGCTGTAGCTCCAGCAGGTGCAGCTGCGCCGGTTCCTTTGGGTGCCGGATCAAGGGGTGCCCCGTTTGCTATTGTGTTGGCAATAGCCACTACAAATACTATAAATACCGTCTTTGCTTTGCGCAAACCCACCATTTTTATTCTTTTACTAATTTTGTCTTATTTATACTAGATGCTTATTTTTTATTTTTTTATATATATATATATATATATTTTTTTGTTTTTGGGTTCTGACGATGAGTCGAGAGTCCGTTTTATAGCAGCGCAGAAGGGAATTGAAAACCACAAACTCCTTCTACGTAGCTAAAAATAGAATGATATTGAATTAGCAAATCATGCACGATAATCGTTCTGACTTGGTGCGTTTTCTATTTATGGGGTGTTATATATAACTTCTATTTCTTCATATACGTAAATATACTCCCTTTTCTATATATAAGTATTTATTTTTCACATACATCTCTACATCTATTTTTAATTATGTACATATAAAACTTGTATCTCATCTTGGAGTGAAACAATCCAGTTCTTTTTTTCTTTCAAAAGTTATATACAATCATACTTTACGATTATGTTTATGTAAGTACAATATCTGATAATTCAAAATGTTTGAATAATTAATAAATAAATGAGAAGAATATCATGAAGACTTATGTGATTTAACATCAAATACTAGATGAAATTGAAATATAAAATATATTTATTGGCCATACCTATTTTTTTTTTCCATGTTGCTAGTAATCAAGTCAGATCAGTATCTGAAATGTAGATCGTGTCTGAGACTGTATCACCAGGCGAGACCCGACTACCCATAGAGTTTAAACGCCTAAAGCAAAGAAAAGTTTTATATATAATCCAAACGAATTGGAATATTTTCAACCAAAATTCATAAACACTACTCAGCCATTATACCACAAATGTTTTTCATTATTTGGTAGCCCTAGATATTAAAAACTGAAGTACAGTTCGAAAAATTACCTTTCTCGTCATTTAAAAACAGTTTATTACCAATCTTTAACCTTTTAATTACCTAGGGATCATATTCCGTGCAAGCGCGATGTTCATTTGCCTTGTATTTGCCTCCTAAATATAGGTTTGTGTTATTGTAATTTTTTTTTAATTTTAACATCTTCCATTATTTTTCTTCAAAATTTCACTATAATTTTTATGTTTTTTTTTGTTAGTGTTTTATTTTGTAAGTTTATCATTGATTGAATCTAATTATACATTTTCAATGAATGCAAAAAAATAATTCTCTCAAAAGCCGAGTTTACAATGACTTTAACTTTCAGTTCGAAGTTTGTTTGCAGAAAAAAATTTAAAGTTTTATTCTGGAAAAAACAAAGCACTAGAGCTTCAGAGCATTTGAATCTTACTATTCAATTATTTATTTATGCAAATCAAGCTATCATAGCAGTTCCATTTGTCCTCGAAATTTTTTTAACCCGTGATGATTTATTGCTTCTTAGAAATATGTAACATGGTATAAATATTATATGTAGTCAAGAATCTTGCATAATCTTTTGTTTTGAAACGCCAACATTGTCTTTCACATTTTCTATTCTCTACCGCACTCCGCTATTCTGAAACTATTCAGTCTGCAAAAAAATCAGAATATGATTTTAGTCAAAGAAAAAAATCAGAATAAAACCCATTGAGTTTTGTGTATATTTGGTTTTTGTTCATTGTTTCATACTTAAATTAGAAGATATTTTTGTTTATTTATCTATTAGTGTTATCCACACTATCCTATTTTATTCTATCATTTCTAAGTATTGATCATATTGATAGTAAAATACATGTGAAAAAGTAACTCATGTTATCTATAAGTAGTAGTGTCATGAAAATTAATTGTTTACCTTTTTTTTTCAACCTCATTTAACGTTTTTGTTATATTGTCAAATCCCAATTATGTACTCACAATATGTTCGGTCTCATCATCTTACATTAAATTATATTTATTGTCAAATGATAGTGGAAAGTTAAGCATATATCAAATTCCATTACAATATAACATTTGAATTAACTGAGATAGTAAGATTGCATGAAGTAGTCAAGAAAAACAATAGTTTTACATGTTCTAGAACTACTTAATCTTTTTGCTACGGTGTTACATATTCAAAAGCATGATTTAGTGTTATTTTGTGTTATGCAAATTTATTAAGAAATAAATTACTAACATTAAAATCTTAAGTTTTTTTTATAACTTATAGAACCTACAACTTGCTGATATGGATACGTTACGAAGAGGAAAAACTCCCTCATTATATATATAATTTGTACTGATTACATTGACTGAATCCCATACGATAAAAACAATCATAAACCAAACTTTTTAAAGCAGTCATAAATTGCAAGTCTATTGACTTTTTGTAATTGACACCTACGCAATCATTGTCTTCAAAACCAGTAATAAACAAATTGAAATCAATTAACGGCACATGCAATCCTTAACTCCTACTCCCTCAGTTTTTTTATATTTGACATTCTAGGATTATGCACATATATTAAGAAACATTTAATTTTTTATCAATTTCTAAAACAAAAACATCATTAATTATTTACCTAACCACAATTCAACCAATAATAAAATAGAAGCTATAATATGATTGGTTATCTAACATTAATTACTAATAAATTTTACATAAAAATTGAAAACGTCAAATAATTTGGAACAAAATTTTTTTCCTAAAACGTCAATTATAAAAAAACGGATGGAGTATTACATTGTGGTTAAAACCAGTCATAATCCCACTGGAACCAGACAATCATAAACTTACCAATTTATTTTTTTCATAGGATTGAACCAAACCTTTCAATAATATAAAGAAACAACACTTTACAAAATATCTCGCATTTCTCTTCCATTTTCTTTATTCATTCTAATATCCATTTGTTTGAAATTAGTTTGCATACTGGTCAAAATACAAATATTAAACCGAACCAAACATATCAATAAAATTAAACTGAACCAAATATAAATTAAATTTCGGTTATTAATTAGTATATAAAATGGTTTAACAAATTCGGAAGTGGTATATTCAGTTCAATATGTGAAGATCAACTTTCATATTAATAAATGGTATATTTAAAAATGTATATGAAGACGATGTCACAAATGTTACTATTAATTAATAATAACTTACAAAACCATATCAAATCTTACAAAATATTGTAAAAGTCTTAACAAAGAAACAACTTACTTATATTAAATTTATAATTAATCTTATAAATCACATGAAATCCTCATTTTTCCTTTCTAACTTTTTATCAAAATCTTCAAAAATGATTAAGTTCAATTAAATTTGTAGATAGACCAAATTTTCATAATATTTTTTTTCATATATATCCTAAAATTAGGAAATTTTTATGCCAAATAAATATACTTTTTAAATACACTAATAATACATCACCATCTATAAATAGACTTGCAAATTAGGATATCTACCCCAATAAGTGAAACTAACACTTATACAAACAACTAAAGAAGATCAATCAATCATAAAAGTTATCCTAGGGTAAGTGTTCATATACCCATTCAAGTTCGGTTGGGACCTATATGAGTTTCGGGCTTTCGGGATTAAAGAATTCAAGCTTATTCACGAATTTATAAATTTTAGTCCTGGTTCATGTTCGGTTCAGATCTTTGCGGATTCGATTCGGATTCTAACAACTTGTGTAAATTATTTTAAAATTTAAAAACTTATATATACTTTAAATTTCTCAAAATCTAAAAATAAATTAACTATAACGTAATAGTTTGAATAATGTATGCCAAAATACTTAAACTTAACATAAAAATTGGTTTCGGGTTGAATATTTGGAAAGAGAAACAACATTTAAAAAAAACTATATTTGGTGTTTTGAATATTGTTTAAAAATTTTAAAGATTTACCTTTGTATATATTTTCAAGTATTTAACAATTTCAAAATATCTTATATATTTTGGATATTAAATCTAAAAATAATTAATATATTTAAGCTTATAAATCTGATTTGGGTATCCGAAATATTTTGGTTCGGGTTGGAGTTGGTTTCGGTTCGTTCTTTAGATAGATTTTTTTTTAAAATGTTCATATATTTAACCAATTCGGTTTGAATTTTGGTTTGATTATTCGGATTCGGGTTTTTTGGCCGTGCTCTAATTTATCTTTTACAAATTGAGAAATTACAGTATCAAAACTATATGTAGAGAAAAGTTTAAACAAACACTGGCGCGTCCCAAGTCGAGTTATATATTAAAGCACTCTTGCATAATAAGAGTCATACAAAATTCACTAGCCAATCATGTGTCCACTCTCTAGAGATATCCACATGATTTATATGTCAAAAATAATATAAATACAATAAAACATATCCATCGCAGCGTCTTAATTAACAAGAATCGATGGATGCATGGTGGAGAAGCGACTATATAATTCAAGGACCAGGTTTAGCGATCTCAGTGCAAGCAGGTGGAATCATCTGTCCGGTGACAACAGGCTTCATGTTAGCACATGCCGAGACAGCTGGTCCTTCTACACCGTTGTGGACCAAGTTGATGTCAGCAAGAGCAACATTAGTGGCAAGGCGTGCCTGCGCTGCAGATTAATTTCACAGCATTCTTTGTAGCTGATGTGCCCTTAATGTTCTTGAAGGTCACGTCCGATAATTTCACCTTAGATGGTACCTGCACATATATTAATCGAAGATATATTTATAATGTTATAATGTCTCACACTATAACCTAGCTAATATTACTAGAAGTCATCAGCTCAACTACAAAAAGAACGTAACATGTTGTGGTTTTGGATCTGGAGGATTACAAGTTCCGGTCTCAAAGCTCTTAGTATTCCAAAGGAAAAAAAAGAAGTAACATTATGTTTGGGTTACATACCCCAGCTTTGCAGCCGGCATAAGGACAGTACTCTTGGTCGATGAGAACGGGAGTGCTAACATTGTCCATTGTGATATCCTCAAAAATAATGTTGGAGGCGATACCAGGGGGAGATCCAGGCCATGTCTTGATACGAACACCATTACTGGTGTTCTTGATGAGGCATTTCCTCACGGTGACTCCTCTGACTGGTTGCTCAGCAGGGTACCTTCCGAGACTACCGACGGCAATGCCGTGTCCCGGTCCACATTCCACGTTCTCAACAATGAGATTTTCAGTACCATCTCCTATGGAAACACAGTCATCTCCTGTTTTAATCTTTGCCCCTATTAAGTTAACACCAATGGACCTTCCGATATGGATACCATCGGTGTTGAGACTCTCTGGAGGTGCATCAATACCAATATTCTCAAGAGTTACGTTCTTGCAGTTGAGAATGTTCATGTGGAAAAGTTTGCTGTTTGTTGATGTTATGCCCCTAATTTTCGAGTTTGTGAGACCCGTGAACCGGATGTTCTGTCACCAAAACACATATAATTAAATGGTAATAGTTATAAACATTAAATTATAGGGTGAATGTGATCTTACGATGGGGAGATTGTTGCATTTTCCAGTTTTGGCACAGTCATTGGCCTTCCAAGCCAGGGAGCCTTGACCATCAAAAATGGCTCCGTTTCCATTCAAAGTGAAATCAGCAAGATTAGTAAAATCAATCCATCCACAGTTTGGCTTACTAAGATCGACCGTAGCCGGAGCTTTCAGATTGCCATTCATTTCAAAAGTGACGGGACCCTTGCATGGACCTAGGAACTCTAGGTCGTTCACCAAATACTCACCCTTTGGCACTGTCATCGTGCTCGGTCCTGCTGCTTCACATGCTGTTTTCCATACAGCCAAAAACGCCTATATAGAAATTCATACACAATCTAATTAAATAAAAGAATGTATATATAAAATATCAGATTTGGTTCATACCGCAGTGTCATCGGTTGTTCCGTCTCCTTTGGCTCCTGCTGCTTTAACGTCTAGTGCTCCTGCTGGTGCAGCTGCAGGGCCTCCTACGGCTCCTGCTGTAGCCCCAGCCGGTGCAGCTGCGCCGGTTGCTTTGGGTGCCCCGTTTGCTATTGTGTTGGCAATAGCCACTACAAATACTATAAATACCGTCTTTGCTTTGCGCAAACCCACCATTTTTATTCTTTTACTAATTTTGTCTTATTTATACTAGATGCTTATTTTTTATTTTTTTATATATATATATTTTTTATTTTTATTTTTGGGTTCTGACGATGAGTCGAGAGTCCGTTTTATAGCAGCGCAGAAGGGAATTGAAAACCACAAACTCCTTCTACGTAGCTAAAAATAGAATGATATTGAATTAGCAAATCATGCACGATAATCGTTCTGACTTGGTCCGTTTTCTATTTATGGGGTGTTATATATAACTTCTATTTCTTCATATACGTAAATATACTCCCTTTTCTATATATAAGTATTTATTTACACATACATCTCTACATCTATTTTTAATTATGTACATATAAAACTTGTATCTCATCTTGGAGTGAACAATCCAGGTTTTTCTTTGTGCTAAGGAGTGAACAAATTATATATAATCATACTTTACGATTATGTTTATGTAAGTACAATATCAGATAATTCAAAATGTTTGAATAATTAATAAAGAAATGAGTAGAATATCATGAAGACTTACTTGAAAATATAAAATATATTTATTGGCCACGCCTAATTTTGTTTTTTTCCATGTTGCTAGTAATCAAGTCAGATCAGTATCTGAAATGTAGATCGTGTCTAAGACTGTATCACCAGGCGAGACCCGACTACCCATAGAGTTTAAACGCCTAAAGCAAAGAAAAGTTTTATATATAATTAAAACGAATTGGAATCTTTTCAACCAAAATTCATAAGCGCTACTCAGCCATTACTACTTTTCATTATTTAATAGTCCTAGATATTTAAGACAATATGGCCTTATAACACTATCTTGATGTGCTTTAGATCAATGCTGGCCTGGCACCACAAAGACGCGGTCAATGTTACTTAGAACACTAAATGCTTTGTGAAGAATTTTTGACTCTCAAGTACAACAAAAGTTCGAACATGGGTTAAAGGATGGGAAAGCAATTTATGAAACTTTCTTTTGTCAGCATTAGGAGGGGTTAAGGTCAAGGAGTAACTTGTGAAACTTTTTGGCGCATTCATCTCGTTCTTCAATCATGCGAATTAATCTGTCCGAATTAGGTTTCCCCCCGATTCTCTTCACAGGTTTCGTTGTCTTTTTGCCCACATCATTGATTGCAATCTTCATGGAGCTTAGATCAAAGCAATCTTCCTTCCTCTTACTCTTCCTTTCCGGTTTCATCTCTCTAGGCGACGATGGATCGATTCTCTCTTCTTTCCGTCGACTCTTAACCAGAGGGTTTACAAGCATCATATGCGTATATATAGGTATATCGACAAGCATCATATAATGGTTTGTTGTGGCTTTAAAAAGGAAAAGTCGGTGGCCCAATAATAATTAATACGTATTCAGTCGGTGATATGTTTGATCAAATTAAACTATAACATTATGAAATTAACTTTAGAGAGAGAGACATTCATTCATTAAGTGATGCTATCCTTCTTTCTGCAGCCGCCATTGCTCTCCTCACTTCCTCCTAACAAATAGACAGACTTCTTATTAATGGATCATATTTTCATACATCTTGAGGTTTGTGAAGCTCCCTCCCCACTTTAGAGATGGGTTTCTTCATTTCTTTTGCTCTTGCCAAGTTATGAGCCGAATAGAAACAAATCCGTGACGAAGGCCCAACAAAGGCCCACAGGAAACCAGCTAGTTTGTGGTGTTGCTGCTGGTGTCTGGTCTATCAGTTGCTCTCTTCTTCCACAATTTTCCGTGATGGGATATTATAGCTGTAACGCAGTCTTGAACTCCGGCTTCCCCTCTTTTATCGGAAGCCATAAACTTGAGTATAGTCGAAGAAGAAGCCCATTCTTTTGTACGATGGTAGGCGTGAAGGAAGAAAGCCCTAGATTGAATCATCATCTTACAGAAGAAGAAGAAGAGAAGGAGGCAATCCCTGGGAAGATGTCTAAACGTAGTCAAGCGCTTATGAAGCAGATTAATTTGCTCTCTCCAGCGAGGAGGAGGAGGAGGCGAAAGTTTAGCGATTTGTTAGGTGCTTGGGTTGGAGGATGAAACCCATTCGAGCTGACTGGCTTTTCCCTTCTTAAACACCTCTCCATTCTCCACTCTCACCTTCTACACTCCAAGGTACTCTCTCATGGAATCAACTCATTTTTCCATATGTTTATTCAATTAGTATTATTTAATCTCATCTTCCTTCCACTTAGGTGGCCTGAATATTCGCTGCTGGCAGGATTCCTTTGAAGCCAACTCCCGCGATTATACCAAGCTCATCCATTACTATGGCAAGCTTAACCTAATTCAAGACGCTCAAAACCACTCTTGCTTCTATGAAAACTCGAGGCTTTCTCATCGATCAAGTCACCCTTACTGCCATGCTTCAGTCCTACAGCAAGGCTGGCTTCACCGCCTTTGGCTGAACATACCTTCTACGATATCAAATTGCTTGGGGAACCCCTTGACTATCGATCCTATGGTTCCATGATTATGGCCTACATCAGAGCTGGCACTCCCCACAAAGGAGAGGCTTTGCTCCGAGAAATGGACTCCCTTGATATCTCTGCCGGGAGAGAGGTTTACAAGGCCTTGCTCAGAGCCTACTCTTTGTCTGGAGATGCCCTAGGTTCCAAGCGCGTTTTTGATGCTCTTCAAATTGCCGCTATCCCTCCTGATGCTAAGCTATGTGCACTGCTCATTAACGCATACACTCTCTCCGGTCAGACCCAGAATGCACGTTGGGCTTTTGACAATATGAGAAAAGCCGGAATCAAACCTACTGACAAGTGTGTGTCTCTTGTGCTGTCTGCGTATGAAATGGAAGAAAAGCTACATGAAGCCTTAGGGTTCTTAGTTGAGCTTGAGAAAGACTCCATAATGGGTTGGAAAGAAGCTTCTGCTGTGTTGGCTCGGTGGTTTAAGAAGCTTGGTGTTGTTGAACAAGTTGAGTTACTTCTCAGGAATTTCATCCCTCTGACAGGCTTATGAGATTGGGATTCACGTCATATGCTTGCAAACGAGATACACAATCTCATGTTTCTATCTGTATTACATGTTCAATAGTATTACATGTTCCATCTAATTGCAACTGCTTTCACGTAGCCGTAAATAAAGCTGTTTCACTCAATTACTATCACATAACAAGGAACGAAGGTTACTGATCAATACTTGTCTGAACCAAAAAAAACAAACATATTTTGGCAAGAAGAACAATATTCATTCTCTTAAATAATACTATAGTGTAGACTGTCGAAATGAACAGCAGCGAAACATCCAATCCAGTTTAGGAGAAAGACGATGCAACTATTTGTTCTCACAGACACATAAACAAAAACTTGAGAGAGAGAGAGTTCACCGTTTTTACCATCCTACAGAGCTAATGAACCATACATAATAGATTTATTCATAGAAGCAGAGCATAACAAATTTTGCAATGACGAGGGGACAAGACAAGAGTAAGAGGGTCGTTGGTAATGCTAGTTGTCTCCACTTCCTGGTTCATCATCATCATCGTGACACTCTTTGAGGGCATTGAGAATCGAGCTTCCATATTCCTGACACGGGCAAGCAACCGATTGCAAGACCTAAGGTAACCCTTAACCTTGTCCTTCTCGCAGTGATCGACATAAACCTCCATATCCCTCAGAAGATCCATCAGCTCCTCAACCACCTGCGTATACTCCATGACCCGGCCCGGGTCTCTCTCCTCCAATTCTCTCCTCGCCGTTTCTAGCCACTCGGCCGACAGGCGAATCCGGGCTTTCAACGATTCGTAGTTACCATCGGAGGAGGCGTAGACGTCAATCATTTTAAAGACAGTACCTGGCTTTGTTTTGTAAAAGTGGAGACCTTTGACATGACCCGGCTTCCCCTGCAAAGGGAGCTCTTTGATTCCACCTTCTTCCTCCAATTCGAGATCCAGAGGACGAGTAGCGGTGATTATTGGAGGGTATCGGTGGAGACGAAGGAAGAACCAGGCGGAAGCCGCGACTGCGACGGCGGGAATGATCATGTGGCCGCCGAATTGGGTTTGTCGTTGCTGCTGCTTATAACCACTACTAGGAGGAGGAGTAGGTTAGGATCTTTGGATGGAGACGTGATGGCGAAGAGAGAAATAGGGTTTTTGAAGGCCGGAGGAAGGTCTGTAATAATGGTGAAAGGGGATGTTGTAGTGACAATACGCCTTCACGAGGCTTCCCATCTTTCACCAAATGTTGTTTCGACAAATTCAATTTACTGCCAAGAACCCTAAACCCCCAGTTGTCATCCTTGCGAACCTAATTGCTCCACCACAATTTTAATCTTCTTCTCCAACTTCAACTGCGACTACCAGTTTTTCCCCTTTTTTTTTATTAGCATAAAAATAGATAATTCCACTGTTTCCTCATTTTATGTGGGCTTCTTTTAGTTAGGCTCACTTAGAATGATAAAGCCCATAACTAGCCCAGTCATTTTTATACGTTTTTGGTTCGGTTTAGTTATCAGAGAAATTGATTTGTCGGTCAATATATTAACTTTGGCATTGTCTATATACAAGCCAAGTGTATCAACGAAATTGTATTCATAATGTATTATCGGGTAGCTAGGATCTTGACATTACTTAGATGTTGAAGAAAATTAGTATTCTCTCTATTTTTTAAAGAGTATTACTTTTATCATTTTTTGTTGCATAAAAAGTGTCATGTAAAAATTTAAAATAAATTATACTTACTTTTAGCTTAATATAAATTACAAAATACATTAACTTTATAAAGATATATTTATCTCAAAATACTATTGATTTAATAGATATAATAAGTAAAAACATAAATATATATTAATTATTTTAATATATAAGAAATGTATATGAGTGACACGAAACAGGTTAAATATTAGTGAAATGTTTCTTAATTGCAGTGACCTATGACATGATTATAATTATGTAGTAATAATTCACGGTAAATGGACGGCATATTATTTATATATACTGGGAAGAGAGCAAAGTGGGGAGGAGTTCATGACTCATGAGTAAGTGCAATAAGTGGTTGCTCAATTAAGAGACGTTGACAAGGCAACACGTTTGGTATAGCATTATCCTCCTCCTCTTCTTCGTCTTTTTCTCTATTTGTATGCAACCTTTCTTAATTTCGACTATTTCTTTTAATTGGTCATGAAAATAAAACTCATTTCACCTTTTTCACTTAGAATAATGCATTAGAGTTCTCTATTTCCATTCTTCAATAATGAATTGTATTAATTATGGATTTTGCGACTGAATTTTACACAAATTAAGCCCTTGATTCACACACCACAAAACTACATATATATGTTTATCTATTAAAATAGAAATCATGAATTTTACATGTGTAAACCTTTTTTTTTATTTGGCACATCCATTAGAAAGTATAGTTAATATATCTCCGTATCTATCTAATAATATTTCAACAATAAATCTTTATTTAACATAAATACAATACCTTTATTTATTCCTGTAAATGGTAGCATTTGATTTTCATTTCATTTCATATATCTATGTCAATATATTACAGTGGTCATTCATTTTAAAACATCAAAAAACCACATCGTCTGAACTGATTTCTAAACACAGAAGTTAACCAAAATCAATTATTTAAAACAGAAATAAACTGCATTTGATTTTGACACTTTTCTATAATCATTGCCTAACAAAAATGTTTATTATGTGTATACTATATTTACATCACTTGTAAAGGTTTATAGTTTTCAATAATTAAGTCACTTAGTATCAAATGCAAAGGTTTATAGTTTCAAATAACTTAATTGGTTATATTATATTATACATGAATTGGTTGTATATTATACTAAGGAAAATCGTCAAAAATACAATATTCATATTATCATTTTTCATGTTTACTTTAATCATTTTTATCATCATTTTTAACAGGAAGAAAATACTTATAATCTTAAAATTAATTAATCGAAGATTTAGGATTTAGAGTTGATGGATGTAGTAAGATTTTGGAATGTGATTTAGGATTCTAATTAACCTAAAAATTTTTTGCTTTTTCAAAAAGAATGTATTTATGAGAATGTATCTTTAATTAAGATAAAGATGAATAATAGTACCAATAATGTGGTAAATATGAAAATGTCATTATATTAATCCATTTAGTGTACTTATATGATTAGAATGAGTATATCATATGAATATATAACCAAATATTCTCATATAAAAATATCAATAAAATAAATATGCCAAAAACTGATTATTTTTTGTTTCTTACAAATCATAGAATTTTCACTAGTAACTGATTTTTCAAATAGATTATAAGAATATTTTCAGTTATAGATAATAGATATTAATTAATATTATTAATTATATTGTATTATAAAAATTCAATTACATTAAAAAAAACTTATAAAATCTACCCAATTTGGTGAGAATATATCATAAATTCAAATTTAAATGTATTCACTAAAATCTTGACTTAAAAATCTAGGAAATAAACAAACTTATAGAATCTATTATATTTTACTATCACGCCTACCTGTATTTCATTGACACAAAAAATTGAAGATAATTTTTATTTTTGAATTAAGAAGAAAAAAAAAAACAGAAGAGGAGGATAATAGACAGTCCGTACATATGAGTCAACGTCAATGGCAGCCTTTAAGAACCTAAAGGGGCCCACCTCGCTCCTCTTTTTTGGACTTATTACCATCTCACTCTCTCGACTCTCGGTACTCTCTCCCCCGTGTCGCCACGTGTCATATTAAAATCTGAACCGTCGGTTAGCATACAGTAGCATGGACGCGTGAGGTAGAGAGGCGAATCATTGTTGGTGGAGTACGTATCGCAGATACGATCGGTCACTCTTGGTCTTCCCATTAACGATCCACCTTCATCCTCAATCTTATTTACGGGAATGCCATCCTGTCTTTCTAAACCCCAACAGCATTTTACAGTACCTTCTTGGCGTCTCCCTCCTCCACTACTCTTTCCCTTTTCCTCTTTTTATAACTTTTTTTTTGTAAATTAATCCTACAAGTATTTATTTGCTCGTGCTGTTATAGTAAAACACACACATATTCATGTAATTTGACGATAATACGATTTTAATCGTTCCATATACAACTATAGATTGGAAATGAGTACTAATATAAACGGCTAAATACACATATTCATATACATCAAAAGAAAATTGATGATGAGATGTTGGACCTACCATAATTAATAAATAGAACAAACGGGTTTATAGTATAACCCGTTTGTATAAACTTTATACACACCCCACCCAATTCATCTTGAACCACACGATCACAACTGCTCTTTTTTTCTTTCTTTCCTTCTGTTTTTTCTTTTTTTTTCTTTAAACTTTTAAATCCAAGTTTCAGCAAAATTAGTTCACGTACTTAATTAGTCTTTGTCAAGATCATCTAGAGGCTCCCCATAAGCAGCTATACATTTTAATTCAAATTACTGTACAATTATAAAATTCTACTCTTGTAAAGGTGCATATGATTGAAGTTTGGTACACAAGATTAGTGAAATGGCAGACACTCACAGTGGGCCATGGGAGATTCACCCACCCTACCCATGTGACTGGTTCCTTTTTCTCCATCTTCACTTTATAATATGAATAGTGAATATCCTGAATTTTGAAAATATGTAATAGTCAGTCCCTTTTAACTTCTAATCAATACTTTTTTCTTATCTATAATCGCTTAACAACTATCCCAAATATTTACTTCTTACAGTATATATATCAACTAAAAAATAAATAAATTAGAAGTAAAAAAACTTTTGGTAGAGGGAACCTCTCACCCAAATAGAAAGTTAGGGCTTTCGAATGTAATTGCAGAGATACAGTACTCTTTCTGTTTCTCTCTCATCAAATCAAATCAAGAGAGAGAGAGAGGTGTTGTGGCAGAGGGGAAGACTCTAATTCCAATAGAGGTATAGTACGTCGCTTGCTTTCAGTCAATTAAAAGCACTCCATAACCTATTCCGCACCGACATGTCTCCTCTCCCCTTCCTTTATTAGTCTCTTCACACTCATCTTTCACTTTGTGTTTAAATAATATTGTAGTAGCAGAACGCAAATATAAGAAAAGAAAGATCTTTCTCGGGATCTCCTCAAATACTATATATATATTCTTGGAACATGTTGGACTACGAATGGGACAACCCCTCCGTGATTATGTTATCCGGAGAAGATCGAAGCCATCAGCAACAGCAACAGCAACAGCAGGAGCCTGACCCGACCCGAGTGTTGTCCATTTTCGACCCGACCCATAATCAGTCCTCTTACAATAACATTTCTCCAGCTCTATTTTCCTCCTTCTCTAACCAACAACATTTGACAGTCTACGGTCATCAGACCAGCAACCACTTTCATCCCTCCTTCGCCTACGAGCCGCGCACCACGCCTCCTCATCCTTCAGATTCAATCTACGGCCAACCCCACCACTCAGCCTTGTTCCCCTTCGACCAGACATCCGGATCTTCTTACAACTTCCTCATCCCCAAGACCGAACTAGTGGACGTCTCTCGGCCGCTGGAGTTCACTTCCAACAGAATCGGTCTGAATCTGGGAGGGCGGACTTACTTCTCGGCGGCAGACGACGATTTCGTGAGCAGGCTGTACAGGCGGTCTCGACACGGTGAGTTGGGAATGGGGAACACGCTGAGCACTCCAAGGTGCCAAGCGGAGGGATGCAACGCGGATCTGAGCCACGCCAAACACTATCACCGCCGCCACAAAGTTTGCGAATTCCACTCTAAAGCCTCAACGGTCGTGGCCGCTGGGCTTAGCCAGCGCTTTTGCCAGCAGTGCAGCAGGTAACCCCTTTTTTTATTTTTTTTTTATTTTTGTCTGATCATTCACTCCTTTTGACACATAGTAGTATATCATTATACGCCTCTCTGTCTGTCCGTACATCTTTTTACCTTTGTTAAATGATCCATGTTTCCTTCCATTGGGGTGTGGGGTGTGGGGGCATGCTTCTTCCGTACATATTACTTGTTTATATATATACTGATAATACTACAGTACAATTATTAATGTTCCTCCAATCTTGTAGAAGTTTGATTTATTTTTGGTTTTAAAAAAGTTAATACCTATTTTTGACTTTTGATTAGAATTAATAATCATTCCCTCACTCGGAGGATGATGGTATGGATCATCATCACACTTAACGCAGTCATTGAGAGAGCGTACTGTGTGTGTATGATCTCGATGGCCTCTCTCCTCTTCCTCCTTTAAAATATAACCACACATAAATTACAACAAAATCATTTTTAACCAATCTACTCACTCGTCTTATCTTTATTTTATTTATATGTGTGGTCATATTTTAATATTTAAAAATAAAGAAAGTAATCACATTTGTTTACAGGTTCCATATGCTGTCGGAATTCGACAACGGGAAACGGAGCTGCCGTAAGCGACTTGCTGACCATAATCGACGCCGCCGTAAATGTCACCAGTCTACCTCCAAACCCCACTCCGGATATTACCACCACGTCACGTACGTAACTTGACTACTTTTCCCCATTTACCTATTTATATATATATATATATATATATATATATATATATGCTTTATTAAAAATATGAAAGTTTTTTAATTTCAGAGACACCGAACGATTCGGGTATAAGGTCTTCGGCGTCGCCATCCAACGCGCCGTCTACAATTTCACTGGAATGTTTCCGTCAAAAGCAGTTCCAAACAACAACACCATCGTCTTCCACGTCAGCATCTTCCTCTAATTCAATGTTTTTCTCAAGTGGCTAACTAATTAAGCTTGCTTTAGCTATATTATAAAATGCCGCTACTACGTTGTTATCATCTTTTAACATCGTGTTTGTTAGCCGTGGATCCATAACTTGATACTTGGTCATGTAATATGCTTCTTAATATTAGTTAAATTGTTCTTGTTGTCCTTTTTTACCTAATTAGTGGAGGATCTTCAATTATAAAACGAACCACTTTGATGATCGATTGAATTCTCTTATAATTTTAGTAGTAGTAAATATAAAGATATAAACTTGATAGAACTGCTGGTAATGAAGCGAAGGTACTGGTGCATGGGGTGGTTCGTTCATCGTTTATTCATTTAGGGCAACTGAATTATTAAATTGATTGACAATCTCTGCACTTTTTTTTTTGTCTGATGGTGCTGTTGGAATTTTCCTAAATAATTACAGCAAACCAACATTTTAGAAAGTGACTAATCGATAAAGGCCACGTGCTACCCTTCCCTTTTTCTTTTTTTCACACACACACACATATATATATATTTCACGTCATTTATTATTACAACTATCTTGCCGGAGATAAACTTGGTTGAGAGGGGAGGTCTCGTTAATGTCCCCCTTCTAAACTAATCATACAAATTTTGTTAAATTTTAGTTAGCCACGTTTATTTTGGACCCCCTCACTGGGATTTAGTTTCTACTACTTGTTATATACTGCTAATGCTAGTAGCATGAATAGCACAGTACTGCCTTCCAAAGCTTAAAAATTCTGTGGAGATATAATCGGCATGTGTGCTTGATTTAGTTTATACAAGTAGCTACGCATTTGTGTATAGTATAACATCTGTGTTTAGTAAACTTAAGGAAGGAGTCAAATATCGTGAGTATGGGATAAGAAGAAAATAAATTTGGAGTTACACATTATACTTCTATGTTCAAAATAAATGTCGTTTTATAATTTTAATGGAAATTTATTAATGTTATATGTTATTCTACTTTTTTATTGATTGATTGTGGTTAGTTTATATAGGTAATATTGTTTTTATTATGTAAAACTGAATGTTTTATTAATTTGTGTGCATAAATTTAAAAACAAAATTATGGACATTTTATAAAAATAAGTTGGAGATCTCAAAGATTTGTTTTTAAACAAGTTTATTATATGAATTTTTGATAGTAAAACGAAAAACTAAATAAAATTCTTCATTCTGAAATCTCTATATAATCTAGTGTTACAACATAATGGCAAATGGTGCAAGAAAAGCTAATGAGAGTTGTCCCGAGACCAACCGGAAACCATATATAAGTATTCCCTGATATATAGGGAGGAGAATCAGTAGGATGAAGAATTAGATCAACTTACAGCGAGATACTCGTCCACGTCATTCTTCATTTGCTTTGCTTTTAGCGTAGCATCAACCTCAGAAAGGATACATGGAGCTTCTACTATCTCAGGCAGCAAATCAAATCTGCAGTGAGCAAGATGCATTAGCTTACAAAAAATATATCTTTACTTTGGACATGCTGTACTATCTACTATCATCTCCAAACTTTAAATTTGGGGTTGAGGGATCTGGAAGCCTCATGTTCCGTGGAATAGAACTGAAAATATATTTTGCATTTTTATGCAACTTGAAGGAATCACATCGCAGATAGTAAAATTATAATCGGCAGAGGAACTCCGGAAGTCATGAAGCAGCACCAGCAACACTCTTAGTGTCCCTTCGTATAGAAAATGGACCCTGCATAATTGATAAACAAACGAAAGAGACGACCAGCTTAACTTATCATAAACTAATCCTTGGTGTTCTATGCAAAACTTACAGGAGAGAATAAGGTACATATTGGTCCTCCGAGTTCAGCATTTCTCAAAAATGGTCAAGAAACTGGAGCACGTCTACCAGAAGGCGTTGAACATATGGCCAACCTTTCTGGCCATTTACTGTAAGTAGCTTGGGCATAAAGCTTCTGTGGCTAACCAGCTCTAGCCAAGCAAAGCTGCAAATTTTATAAGAACCTTAGCAGAACAGACAAAAATAAAATACAACTGATCAATTAAAGAAAAAGATACATATGTCAATCATTCGACGAGATAGGTATCCCATAGATCCTGAAGATTCCACTTTTAAAATAAAATCAATACGAGAAATAGCTCTCTATCCTAACCCGAAGGCGGGAATCTTAAGAGGCTGCAACGCGTGGAATGCATTGGCAAAAGCTGTAAGAACCTGAAACAAACGATGATGTTAGTGATAGCAAGATATATAAATTACTTAAAAGAAACAAACGCACCTGAAAGTTTGCACCATCAGTCCCGGGATTCAAGGAACATAAGTCCAGCAGCCAATTGATGAATAATCTAAAATAAGGTCTTGGACTGAGTGATGTCTTTTTATCTTCTGCGTCTTTTTGAATAGATCTCACAGTAACAGCCATGATCTGCAACCAATAATCAATGAGTAATAGTAAATGATGAGTTCATTTCCGTTATAAGTAAAACTGTGTCCCCCTAACCTCCGACAGAAGAAATAACTTGTTGCTCGACTCCTGTTCCTGGAAATACTGAATAGATTGTTACAAGAAACAAAACAAAACAAAACAAAGCCTAGTCAGCAATATATTTTGGACTTAATAATTCGCGCTACACCCATAAAACTTGATCAGAATTTACCTTCAAGATCGAAAAAACAAGTTTGGCATAAATATCAATGATAAGGAATGATGGACTCTGAGCTTGCTGGGGAGATTGCTCAGAACCAGAACTAATTTCTCAGAAGATATACAATGAGCAACAGAAAGTTCCTAAATAGAACACCCAAGTTCAAAATAAGACCTCACAAAATTTTGAAACTGTGGATGCTAAGAAAACTTTAAAAGGGTTAAAATAAAATCACCAGAAGAATTCGGAAAAAACTCTTTGTTGTATTATCTCCCTTAAGTAGTCCACTCTCATGTAAATGCAACACATATTGTGAACAAGCTGTTTCATTTGTTGGAACTAGTTTTTTGACAAAAGGGTGTTGACCTTTTTTCGATGGGTTTTTCGATGGAGACTTTTTCGGAACGACCGGAATTTGGGGATGAAGAAAGTGTATTCGTTTATCAAAATCAACGTTGTGTTAAATGAGAAATGGATGTCAAAGTGATTGGTTGAGAAAGCTTAGAAAGCTTTGACATTAGTACCTGCAAATATTTTCTCATGAAAAACAACTTCTTATCAATCTGGAATGATTACATTAAATATTTATCAATACCATCCAGAAATCTACCATATGATATGTCTCTCTTCTTAACTGATTTTAGTGGTTTCTGCATTTTATGTATACAAAACACACAGAAATCTACAAATGTGGTTTATAATACATTATGATGGAGAAAGTGTTGGTAATGAGTGTTCTGCTTTGGGGAGGGGATATTCAGGGATTTCGGTTTCACAAGAAAAGGAAGCAGTGAAAACATCAGCATCTCATCTGCAATTTCGCCATGAAAAGAGAGGCGAGGGGCCTTATTGCAAATGAACACTACCTACCCACTGGGCGTTTTATAATTAGGCCCATTGTCCCTAGCTTCGAGATGTGTGGGCCACAGAGCCCAATTCAGCGAATGCTTTTGACTAAAATGTGCCGTTGACGTTGACGACGTACCCGC